>JAIPRK010001828.1:0-40718 GCA_025469195.1 Chaitophorus viminalis
TTATATATATATATATATATATATATATATATATATATATATATCATTTAAAAACTTTAAAATTTTATTTTTATTATTATGCTATTTTTTAAGATGTTTTACACCTATAAACTTATGTTTATTAAATATTATGTTGGTATACGTATAGTCATTTAGACACATATTCAATAAAAAAAATACAGTGGAAACCAAAATGTTTTTTCGTTTACTATAAATAATATTTCTTTGGGCGAAAACCAAATCACTTTTTTTTGTGTTTGGATAAAAAAGGTCATTTGGGCAAAAACCAAAAGGTCGATTTTGGGCAAAAACATGTACGGCCTCTAGAAGTACAACCACTTGATCAAAGTTTTGAGAATAAAATGGAAAATAGTTCATCATATCAAAAGTAATGTACATACTTCTTTTTAAATAATAATTAAGTCTTCCAAAGCCTTTTGTGATAAAGTAAGTTTATTCTTTAAATTGTTTAATTACTATTAATTACATTTAAATACATACATTGTAAATTATAATTTGAAGATAATTAAAAAAATACATATTTATTATTATTTTACAGTTAACGGTTTACATAACCACCTAAGAATTACTATTAGAATAAGAACCTAACATTTACAAATTTAAAAGAAAAATAGAAATTAAGGAAATTATTAAGTGCTTTTGGTGTTTGTATGATGTTAATAGAATATGTAGTTAGATAATTAACAGTATTATGATACCTATTATAGAATATTAAATAATAATTAGGATTTAGTATTTAGATTAAATTATTGCTAGTATAGATAGTATATTTTTATTTGTTAATTAACATAAAATAAAAAATTTCTTACATGTATGCGTGCTATTTAGCTTACCATATTTTTCTGTTTGTGTTAATAAAATTCATGTTTTCTAATTTTCTATTATATGTTTGTTTGATATGTAATGTTTTAATTATTTATTTAAGTATTTAATTACTTTTTATTATTAATGTATGCTCTAATCCATAAATAGTAATACTATAATATAAACTATAAAAATGTATTCTAAAAATGATTAGACTAAAAGAAGAATGTGACAAATATAAAGAAAAATATGAAACTTGAGAAAGAAAATAAAGTTTTAAAAAAAATATATTACTTTTGAAATGGACTAAGTAAAATATTATAAAGATTTTATTAATTTGGAAGATGTTCGTTTTGAAAGTCGCTTTGGTAATATTTTATCAGAACTCTTTACACCAATGCAAATTCAGCTTCTTCTTCATCCAAAAACAAGGTTTATCAGTGAACCCTAGAAGATATTTCTTCGGCGATTACTTTAAGGAGTATATCGCCAAAATGTTATCGTTACTTAAGAGAAAAAAATTTTCCACTGCCAGGTAATTAATAAATTACCTATTGAGTTAAATAAATAAATTCAATTATATGTTCTAAATATATTTTGAGGTCTATCTACTTTACGAAAATTTCCAATTGATGATGGAATATTGACTAGTGTTTTATCTTTGATGAAATCTAAAGATATCTTAAATTAAAATATGTAAAATTTGTTCCATGTATTTTAAGTATTGAAATATTTGAGAATATATTTATATATAAAACAAAACATTTTTAATGAAAAGAGATCTTATGAGCACAGCTGACAAATTAACTGTAATTTGTTTTGATGAAACCTATATATCAAATAGAATATGTTTAGACAAAAAAAATGAAAGAGTAATAGGACCACATAAATGTGTACAAACAGTTATAGCTCGAGGTACATACAGTGGTATACATTGCTATCAAAATTATTATGACTAGATATGTATTAAGTAGATAAATGTAAGACTAATTCATTTACAGGGTTGGTAAGTAATTGGAAACAGCCAATTATGTATGGTTATGATACCCCAATGACACAAGATTTGTTACATCAAATTATTGAGCAACTGCATAATGTTGGGTTTAATGTCATTGCAATGGTTAGTGATATGGGTTCATCAAACATTGGATTATGGAAAGCTTTAAACATATCTATAGAGAATACATCCTTCAAGCATAAAATAATAAACTCAAATATCTATGTTTTTGCTGACGTCCCACATCTTTTAAAACTAGCAAGAAATCATTTACTTGACAAGTATAAAAATAAATTTTTGAATTAATATCTATTAAATATCAATATTGTATATCAAATATAATTATTTCAGAGGTTTTGTACTTTCCAATGGAAAATATATTGGGAAAGGTGTTTTTGAAGAATTGTTAAATTTAAACTCTGGCCAAGATTTTAAATTGGCTCATAAATTCACGAACAAACACCTATTAGTTGAAGGGACTGGTCGTATGAAAGTAAAATTAGCTGCACGGTTATTTTCATATACAGTTTCCAAAGCAATTGAATATGGTGGAGAAAAAAAGTTATTTGAGGAATATAACTGGAAAGAAGTAAATACTTATTTTATAAATGTCTAATTAAGTAGTATAATAATGTTTAATTGTTATTTTTTATTATTTTGGAATTACATTTAATATAATACTTGACAAAAAAAAATGTTTGTTTTTAAAAAAAGGCTTCAGAAGTTATATTGTTATTCAACGATTGGTCTGATTTACTAAACACTCAACATAAATTTGATAAAGGAGTAAAAAGTAATTGTCTAGATGAAACAAATCAAAATGATTTACTTGAAAAAATGAACAGTTTTATCAAGTCCATGAGAATTCATCAAAGAAATCGTTACTGACATTTGAAAAGGGTAAAATAGATATAAACAACTTATATATTTTTAAATTGTATCCAATGCCTTTGGTTCATAAGTACAGATAACTGTTATTTCTATGTTACACATATTGGATATTATACAATTTTTATAGGAATTTTAGTTACTAATATATCCCTAAAAAATTTATTAATTGATATTAAAAACATGAATGGTTTCACATACATAATGACTAGAAAGTTGAACCAGGATATATTGGAAAATTTAGTGTTCCATCTGGTGTTCCCCAAGGTAACTTGTCAACTCTCCTTTTTAATATTTTCATAATTGATTTACCAGATGTTATCAAAAATTCTAACATTTTTTTTATTTGCTGATGATACTAATACATTAAAAATAATAAAAAATAATCAAGATGCTGCTGATTTAAACAATTTACAAAATTGGTATGAAAATAATGAACTATTTTTAAATTAGAAAAATGTATGGTTATGCGTTTTAATTTAATAAAGAACCCAATTATTTTTAACTGTTCTATTTCAAATTCTTATCTTGAATTTGTCTCTAAATTTATGGATTTTGGAATAATATTTGATTTTAAACTAAATTTTTCTTATAACTCTGAATTTAGTAAAAACAAAGCAATACGTATTCTTGGTTTTATTAAACGGTCTTGTACAGATTTTTGTGATCCTTTTTCTTTAAACATACTTTATTGTTCTTTAGTTCATTCGAACTTTAATTATTGTCCACTAATTTGGTAAAACAATACGTCCAAACAAAATGATAATATTGAATCCGTACAAAATAACTTTTTGCGATTTATGTCTTTTAAATTCAACATACATAGGCCACCGCATGGTTCATATGACAATATTTTAAATTATTTAAATCTTATCCCACTTAAAATTAGACTCGAAATTTCTCATTAATTGATTTCTGGCTTAATTGATTGTCCTGATTTCCTTTATTTGATTAATTTTAAAATCAGTTCCTTTAATTCCAGAAGTCCTGAATTTTTTTATCCTATTCATTCTAATGAAAACTATTTATCAAATTGTCCTGCTAATCACTTAATGATTGTTGGTAATACTTATACTTCTTAGCTTAGTTTTTTTTTTTTTGTTATATCTTACTCTGTTCTTTTATTATATTTTGTTTCTAAATTAATACTTTCTAACTACTATTTATATAATTTGTATATTTTTCATTGTATACCATACCAATTTATCTATAATTGTAATCTCTTACTGCTGTATTTTAAACCATTTGTTTAAGGACTTCGTCCGTTATTTAATTATTATAAATAAATGAATATATAAATTTTTGACTAAAAACCAATTAACTCTTATAAATAATAAGTTAATTCAAAGGATACATCTACATAAAATGGCTATTATTGATGTTAAATGTATTCTCGGAGTCAATAATAAGTATTTTATAAAAGAGATGTCTATATTAGTCATCGGAACATTGACTGCTCAACATTGGATATTCAAGCATACAGCTATTGTACAAGATGAAAAATTTCAATGCGCCAACAGATGGTTGAAGACGAATTACCATGGTCTTTTTCTCGAAGATGGTGATGTAGAATATAGTAAATTGAGAGTGTATGTATGTGAAAGGATTGCAGAAATAACAGATCACCAAGGAGTTTGTAATGCACAACAAATTATCAATCTAGAATTATAGAAGAACTAGGCTGCCCGAGACTCAATCAACTATAATCGGACGATACTTCACCGTGCTGTATTATCCATACAGATTTAAATTATAAGTTACTCGTATGTACGTTTTATAAAGTGCTTGCATTAAAAAAATTGTTTGTAAATAGTTCTAATGATTTATGTTTTTTAATAAAATGAATATTGTATTTTTAACATAATCTTTTATTATTGTTTGAAGTTTTCTTCAACTAAAATATAATTTGAATTACTTATGTTTATTCGGATTATTCATAGGTAAAACTTTTATAATAATTTAAATTGATAAATGATAGCTTAAGTTGTAATTGTACTCAAATTAAATCAATTAAATACCTTGGTGTAACTTTTGATAAGTATTTAAAATAGGATACTCATATTGGTATTACTGTAAAAAATATTAGAAGTCTTTTCTATAAATTCAAGTCTTTAAAGATTATCCCATTGCCAATTGGGTACCATGTAAATTGTTTTTGGTGCACTTCCTCAATTTATTTTTAGTTATGGGATTTTAGTTTGGGGAGGTGCTTAAAATTTCCTTCAAACTACCATATCATACATTTGTACTGATATTGTATAAACAACTTATGACTTATTCAAACTTAAACAACTGTATATAAAATAAGTTATATTATGTAATTTGTACTTCTATAATCATAAAGAGTTGTAAACATAAATTGTAAACAATACATTTCAAATGTTCAAATGTAATAGTGAATTTAATAAAATAAATTCATATTTTATCAGTTTATATTATTGTAATTATCTTTGTATTAATATTAACAGTTTTGATAATTTTACCCTATATAAAAATATGTTATTTATAAAGTAACAATATTATAATTTGAATAGAAACTTTTTCAATATAAACATTTAAACAATTTGTCTTTTTAATATACAATTATATACTAATATGTTATTATTTATCTTAATCTTTATTTTTATTTTTGTTTTTTTATGTTTACCTGTATTTTAATTTGTAAATAGTGTGGCTATGGAAAATTCATAAAATTTAGAAGCATATGTATTCTTGTCTCCCCACAAGCTACGGCTTTTGGGGAAAAATTTTTTCCCATTCTATTATATTATATTATAATATTTAAGCCGTGATTTTTAAAATAACAATAAACTAAATATTATTATTATTACCATTATTATAATTATTATAATAATTTACAAAAAGCTTGAGGAACAATCATACAATTTAATGGGTATACATAATTATTACAAAATATACATATGAATAAACATTGGCCTCACAATTATATGAATATTATAAAGTATACAATACTTATGAAACAACATTACACTTACAATTACATACATATCAAACAACATAACATTCATAATTATAAAAATATACATATGAACCACTACATCACATTCATAATTATATAATATAATTTAAAAAAAAAATTAAAAAATTTTTGACAATTTAGAAAACGGATTCTTCATCAACCTCCATCATCTCACTGAAACACATATTATTAGTCGGGTATTTTATTTAAAAATTAGGGTTTGTTACTAACTCAATAAATTTAATAGTTGATGTGCGGCAGCGTATGTATTTGATTTGATTTGATCATCTAATACGAATCTTTTATTGTCATAACTGTTTTATGTTAACTTATTAGTTCTTAGTGTAATTGTGATTGAATGATTGTATGGAAACATTATTACTGTATAAATTGAGTGAGATCTCCAAATAGCAAATAGGCACCGTTTAACGTCATATGATTTTTAACGAAATGATCTCTTATCCCCTTTTGCTATAATTTTCTTCTGCCCCTGTATAAGGTAAGCATATGACTGCTCTCATCGCGCAGAACTGCTCCATAGTACCTCCATTAGCTTCATCGAAAAACAGTCCAGGAACTTTTTTCCATTCGAAAATATAGCAAGGATGATTAATAGGCAGGTTTAATGTATCCATTCAATTACTTTGAATATCTTTATAAAAATCATCTGTCTCAATATAATGTACCAACGAATCTGTAATGTATACATAAAACAAATTAATATATATACAGTGTGTTTCACTCAAATGGAAACACGAAATATTACCATCCAATGACCTTAGATTGAAATGGAATTTTTTCAGGGAGCTAGGGAATTTTAAAATACACATTCTGTGATATTTTTCAAATTTTTAATCCTTTTATTGTGCGCATGCGCAATCAAAGTTGAATTTTTTTAAATGGTAACAACTATTTTTAATACCAGATTCGGATTCAAAAATTTTTTTTTAGCAACTTTAATTTATAAACTTTTTTCCTATCTCAAAAATTGACTGACTTACAGCAATTTATTTTTACCATAGCAGCTATTTCCAACCAAAAATAAAATTAAAATGATAAAATACGGAAAATTAAAAAATGTATTTTGTCTAAATTTGAAATTTTTGTAAGTAGTCAATTTTTGAGATAGGAAAAAAGTTTATGAATCAAAGTTGCTTAAAAAAAAATTTGAATCCGAATTCGGTATTAAAAAAAGGTGCTGTCATTTAAAAAAATTCAACTTTGATTGCGCATGCACACAATAAAAGGATTCAAAATTTGAAAAATATCACAGAATGTGTATTTTAAAATTCCCTAGCTCCCTGAAAAACCCTCATTTCAATATAAGGTCACTGGACAGAAATATTTCGTGTTACCATTTGAGTGAAACACACTGTATATATATATATATAAAGGCAAGTAAAAATTTAAATGTAATACCTGTATCTGTATACATGAGTTTAATACGATCATTATAATGTACCTGCATAATGTTATAATGGTAATCGTACATTAAGGTTTTCAAATATCTAACAATAGCCATTAGTTTTTATTCTTTCGAAGTTCATGGAATACCATTATCAGGTAAAAATGGTAAATATTTATGCTGATCATGAATATGTTGGATGTATGAAATATCTACTCCATACATACGACCTATCGGTGCGGTATCCGTTAAGTCATATAACCCATTTATATTTTCGGCATGACTCACTTAAAATCACTGTACTAACTGCATGTATTGACTCATATCCCAACCATACAAATTATTACCTGAAATTAAAAAAATTAAAATAATGCTTAAAATAATTTTTGATTATACTCACAGTCCTGATAAACAATTCATGACTTAAGCTTTGTTGGGTCGTAGTCATGCGTTTTGTTGTTATTGGCTCTCTACCATAACGCACGCTCGCCTGCGTAAGGCCACCTCGTATACCTAAATTATTAAAAATTATTTTAGCTAAAACGTTATAATATGTTCATTGTTTTGAATCATACCTTTTTCAAATATGAGAAGCATATCATAATCCGATAACAGTTCGACCTTCACACCAGTGAATTTCAACATACAAGCAAAACTGAAGCCCAGAGCCGTATGATAATACGCCGGGTCGAGATTGTCTGTCTACAAACCAATGTCACTAAAAATTTCAAAGACATCAGCAAGTAGTACCATCAACTTTCAAATATAAATCTGAATAATCGCCAAGTATTTTACAGTTAAAGTTTTTCCATACTTTCTTCGTGTATGTATAATCTTCATCATTTATCTCCATATCATTCATACTGTAAAATTCTTTTTTTAGCCAGTATTGCGGTCTCGAACAATTTTGAACAACAGTTGGTATATTCGTATGGAAAAACACCTTTCCTAGTCACCAAGCTCATATATACCGCAATAAATTCCTCTGCAGTTTCACGGAATTTTGATAAGTTCGGTGGAATTAAATTTGATGCCAGTGTAGCTAGACTTGACGCCATGGATCTACGAGTGTCGACGAATCGTATAGTGAAATTACATGTTATATATTTCACAAAAGAAATACATTTTTCTTCACTATAAGCTATAACAGAAATGGGCTTACGATGAGAAGCTTACGATGTAACCTAGCTCAGTTACTATAAAATGGGTATCATAATTCGATAAATTATGAAGAAAACATGGAACGAAAATTGGAGTTTTATTACAAGTGTTGGGCGAAATCTACCGGATAAATGATTGTGGTCGACGACTTTATGGTTTGTAAATGAGAAAAATGTTCTGCATAAATTGCATTTAGTACACTCTGCATGTGTTTTTTCTTCTTCGGTAGTCATTATTATAGGCGTATTATTATTAAAAAGTTTCAATATTTTTCTTGCTCGTTCTACTACGGTCTCTACAAAATGTCGTGCGACCTCCTGTCGTGTCTCAGAATCACTTTATACCATAATCAATTGTGTTAAGCTGATTATTTCTAATAAATCTCTGAGTATATCATCATCGACTTTTCTCGACTTTTATTCCGGAACTCATTGGACAATGCTTTTGAAACACATTTGTACTTTCCCCTCTGCGTTCAGAAACCGATATTAGTAACGCTTCAAAATTAGCGTAAATAACGATGGGATGTCTTTGTGTCTTATGCCATGCCTGAAACTCTAGAATAGCAACGTCGATGGGCATTACAGGTAGTATCGGGCATCGGCTAATGCGAACCGCATATCCGTCTGTGGTCGTTGGGAGCCTCCAGCTCACACGATTTATTTTTATCCCCTGTATCAAAATGTTTAAAGCATCTTTTACGTAAAAATACTCTTTTTTCATGATGCGTTATTTGCGATCTGACAAGTCTCGAAAAATTAGCTATATATGCATAGTGTTTATTACTGCCATTTTCAAGTAATAGCAAATCAAAATGAGTATCTTTTTCTATATCAATCACTTTAAGCGAGAATACCTTGAAACTTATATTGATATTTGTTGAAGTATTCACAATGAGGTACTTTTTTTATGTACTGATTACTGACCATTTTATCACCAGTGTTATCTCTGCGCCGCCAGTTTGTTGATATTTAGAATGGTCGAGGCTGAAATTTGCTTTTTGTGCTTTTCCAACTTTTCCTATAAATGTCAAGTCGATTATTGAATTCTTTTACTCGTCGTACAAATCGGAATCGCTGTTGGCCAAAAATCTTTCCTACACCTCTTGTGGTTGGGAGTAAAAGTAACTGCTAAAAATGCCTCACCCGGGCATTTGTGCGTAACGCGTTATCTAATGCACACGTCCGACTGTCGCATTTACACGAATTGTTCGTTACCGTCCCCCTTACGGCGAGATAGCTGTAATCTACAGGTCGAAACTGCAGACCGCGTGCCGTGGAACGGCATCACTGTTGTCAATATCGTAGTAGTCGTCCACCGGGCCCGGTCTGCAGTGTTTCGTCGTCAGTTGCATCCGTTGCAGCAGACGTCGAATGACCGCCGCCGACGTCGTTGCTTCCTTGATGGCGCGGTTGCATTAAATGATTATTATTGTGATGCGGGGGGGGGGTGAGGCATCGTCAACGTGAGCTGCGGTACTACTTGCCCGAGGAACACGCGATGGTACAAGTTTGCATATCTTTCGTAATCGTCCATCGCGAAATGTCCATCAACGCTGCGTAGGCGGGTGCAATGTCTCTGTCGTCATAACTATAGTTGATCGTAGTGACTTAAGCCAATACAGTGTCTCGATAAATGATCCATGAACCGCTTTTGTTTTCAAATTATGAGTTCTACCATACCATACCGTACCTCACCTGCGTGAGACTGCCTCTTTACCTAAAAAATTTATCAGTTAATGTTATAATTATTTTAGAATTTCTATGTAAAAAAAAAAATTAGTCTTTTCATATAATAGTAACATGTAATCTGAGAGTAACTTCAGTTATGTTAGGAAAATTATAACAACCTATGATCCGTGCTGGCGGTGGCATCGTTGTGTACGGTGAAATCTCTGCCAGTTGCTGAGGCATCGCAAGCGGGATCGTCATTACTGGTTACCATGGCATTGTAGACTGCCTAAACGTTACCGGGCGACGTACCGGTTGTAGTAAATTGGATATTGTTGTCAACCGTAAACCCATTGATTTCCCATTATTTCCTTTTCTTCTTCCTGAAATTCTGTCTTCAGCTGTAACTGAAAGGGGGGGGGGGAAAGGTTAACACAACTAATGAGTAATGAATTAAGTAACTTTCAAATGTTCTTTTATCAAGCTAAAAGTTCATTAATCTCAATATTTTTTATGAGTTGTAATAAATGATGATTTAATGACATATAGGGCCCAATAATAAATAAAAAAATAAATAAATAATATATTAAACAGGTTAGTATTTTCATTGTTTTTCTCGAATATTTTTATACCAGCTAGTGAGGTTTGTAACTCCTAAACATTTAAAATTTTTCTTATTTTGGTGGGCCAAATAATTCAAACTAATACGCTCTTTATGATCTGCGACTACATGCTTTGCAATTTAAAACTAAGGATGTCTGTACACACAGGATTTATTACCGCTTTTTTACGCTGAATATCTGACGGCATATGCTGTAGGTGAACATATATGTACTATATAAGTATTTTCTCTTAACCCTAATTAATTTCAGAGCCCCGTCCCGTACTAATCGCGGCTCTGCCTTTTTCTACCTTCCTCGCTCGTCCTCTAATTACATCGAAAACTCTCCTATTATCCGTCTTATGCGAATAGCTAATAATGACCCTGCTTTTTTTCTGTAGTTGTTTTAATTTTTAATAATTTTAGTTTTCTCTCTTTCCCATCCATGTAAATTGTAATCATGTATATACAGTGTAGTAAAGTATTTGAGTAAAAGTATTTGAATAAAAGTCTTCAAATACTTTTTTCCGTATTGAATACTCTTTAAAATACTTTTATTTTTAAAGTATTTAAACGGTATTTTAAATACAATTTTTTACTATTGAATACTTTTTTTTATTCCTTTAATTTTTCATTTTTTATTCCTTGTCAAATAATAATAATGTCTTAATAATATTATATAAATATAAATTTATCATTTATGAACATTTCGATTGATATCGGTATTAGTTTTCGTCTATTAATAGCTTAACTAAATATTTTTTACTCCAGGAAACCGTCTGTTTATCGTCGACGACAATCCCAACGGTACGTTATCGGTACCTACACTACCTAGTACCTACTATCTATACTATTATATAATATTATAGCGAAATACTGTACGAAACTACGAACATTAGCTGTCGTACCCGTTCGGCCGTACGTGGGTACAGAGACAACATATGCGACTACGACGAAAGCTATAAATATAATGTATAACATACACATTGATATTGACTGATGACTGATTCTGCTATACGAAAATATAAACCACGATTTAAAATATCTTAAATCGTGATATATACTAAGAAAATTGTTATCAATTATATTTATCGTTAATCGTCGACTGTACGGAATATCCGAATATAGCTATTAATATAGCACCATATAATATGTGGAACCTGGTATTATCACAGAATAGATTAAATCAGAATGGAAACTCTGGCCGCCCAAATTTTAGTCAAAGGGCTCAACAGTTTTCCCAAATAGTAAAAAAAATGTTTTATATTATTTCTGTGTTATTTGGTTACACTGTTTATCAAGATTTTGTAAGCAAACCATACAATCTATTCTGTGATAAGATATGTTTACCTCCAAATGTTGTAAACAAACCTTAAAAAAATTTAAAATTTCAGCCGTGAATCGACACCCTTGAACTACCCTTACCTAATGCTCAGTCAGTTGACATCATGGGACAACTTAAGGCGCATTAGTAATTTACAAGTGTTTACATGTGTTTTTCACGATTTTTTGAAATACTTGTGTTGAACTGTTATATTATTTTTTTTATTTGTGTTTAATAGTTTTAAATTTAATTTTTATATACATTTTTATTTGACATCGATTGTCATGTATACTACAACATACAATAGCGCTTGTGGAATGAAATGCTGTATACCTGAGTGTTCAAGTAAGCGAAAGGACAAATCATCACTTACTCCAAGAAGCTACTTTTCATTCCCCAAGGATAGTACTAGGTATGTATGATTTCAATTTTTTATATTAACTGCTTGTTTTCTTTTATAATGCTTCTAGTCATTAAAATAATAATTATTATTATAGATTTATTAGCTGATTTGTCAAGCCTATCACTCTTCAGTAGAAAATCAGTAGAAAAACTCACCTATATTGCTTAGCTCATCATTATTGTATCAATTATATATTATTATTTATTATTGTTTATTATAGATGTAAAAGTTGGTTGGAAAAATGCAAATGCAATTTATTGATGTCTATTGATCCTGTTACTCTGAATAGAAAATACAGACTATGTTCATTGCATTTTGAAGACAAAATGTTTAGCAATTACCAAAAAAATAGACTTAAACCTGATGCCATACCAACAATATTTCCAGATTTGACTAAAGAGGTTCCGATTGTTGAACAATTTCAATTTCCCCCGAATGATATGGTTAAAAGTGACAACACACAATTTTGCTCATCATTTAATGCAGGTAAATAATATTTCTATACTAATATGATTTGAGTATCGCTACCCTAATTAATCAGGATCATCATTTCAACTTTTTTTTTGGTAGGGAGGGGGGCCAGTAGAGACGTGTACTTTTAAGGTATTTAATATTTATGTTTATTTTGTGGTTACTGGTGGTATTTAAACTTGGTAAATAAATTTACAGGTATAAAACACCTTAGTCACAAAATAACTGAACTTAACCAATTCATTTTTTCGTCTACATCAAACATTTTTTGAAATAAAACACATTAGTACACTATACTTAGGTATCAGTGCTTATAATTATTGTTGGCAGGCCAAAAAACTTTTTAAAAATATTAGTGCGAATGTACACTCCATATAATGTAGTATATTTTTATATTTTTATTTTAGATCTGCTTACTAGAAACGTATCAATTACTACATCAGATGCACAACATCATCTGAGATTGAAATGAGTACTACAGGTGTTCAAACACCTAGGTATCTATCTATCTGAAAATACTCCAAGGAAACTTAAACTTCATGAAAAACTTGCAGAAGAAATGAAATTGAGGAAAGAATCTGAAGAAAGAGAAAAGGATTTGATGCATAAAGTTAACACTTTAAGTTTACAGTTAGCTGAACGATATTCAGTAGATTATTGTCTTAAGGCTTGTCAGGAAAATTTGAAGCCTACATTATTTATGCTGGTCAATTCTCAAATGAAAAATATAAAAAAACAACAAAAGGGTCATATGTATTCAAATGAGATAAAACAACTAGCTCTTAATATTTATTTTCTAGGTCCTAAAGTTTACAAATTACTACAAAATTCTTTATCTCTTCCTACTAGTAGAACTTTAAGAAATATTACTAGTAAATATGAACTTAATACTGGACTAAATGATTTCCTATTTAATTTTTTATCTTTCAAAATTAGTAATTTGAAATCTGAAGCTTTAGATTGTATTCTATGTGCTGATGAAATGGCTTTAAAAACAAATCTTTTTTATAATGTTTCTAAAGATAAAATAATCGGATTTCATAAATCCATTTCTCATAAAAAATATGAACCCACCAAATATGCTTTGGTTCTTATGATTAGAGGTATAAACCACAATTGGAAACAACCAATTGCCTACTTTCTTGTTTCTGGCAGCTGCACTGGTAATGATTTAAAAGAAATTATTTATACTACAATTTGTCGCCTTCAAAATATTAAACTTAACATTCAAGCATTTATAACTGACCAAGGATCAAATTTTACACGTTTAGCTAATGATTTGAATGTTTCTGCTGATGGTCCATTTTTTGAAGTAGATGACCAAAAAATAATTTATATTTTTGACCCCCTCATCTTTTAAAATCAACCCGTAATATGTTATTTAAACATAATTTTCAAATTAATGATAAGATTGTAAAAAAAGACCATATTGTTTCATTTTATAATTATGATTCCGAATGTAACCTTCGTTTAGCTCCTAAATTAAAATATTCTCATATCTACCCCAGCCCATTTGAAAAAATGAGAGTTTATTTAGCTGCTCAAATTTTTAGTGAGAGTGTGGCTGCTGGTATGTCTATAATCTCAGTTTCCAAAATTTTAACTCTTTCTACTCAATTCACTATAGATTTTATTAATGATATGGATAAATTATTTGATATTTTTAATTCTTCAAAAATTCCTGGTCTTAAATCTTTTAAACGTCCATTCAAAAATACTTTAGAACAATTAAATCATTTAAATAAAATTGCAGATATATTTAGAAACCTGAAAGTAATTCATAAGTTTAAAAAAAAACTGATGAAACCAAACGTATGAATTTCATCAAAGGTTGGTTAATTTCCATATCTGGATTACAAATGCTTTATACTTCTTTAAATCCAACAAAAGATTTAAATTACGTTCTATATACTGGTAGAATTAATCAAGATTGTTTGGAAAATTTGTTTTGTACTTTCCGTCAACAACAAGGCAATAATTTTAATCCAACTCCCATTCAATTGTATTGGGTTTTTAAAAAAATTTTTTGTTTAAATTATTTTCAAACTGTACCTGGTGCTAATTGTATTGAGGATTTGGATCAAATACTTTGTTCGGAAATAGCCAGTGATGAAGTTCTCTATCTACTTGAACCAGAAAAACTCCTTTTAAATTTAAACCCATTAGTATCGGTACAGTTGATTATGGAAATTTAGATTTACCGGAGAGGAACACATTTACATATGTGTGTGGTTACTTAATGAAGAAGTGTTTGGAAAAGCATATATGTCAGGTTTGTATTAATTATGCTAGTCATCAAAAACAGTTAGACCAGTATTTCCTCTTAACATTCCTCAAAGCATATCCTACAAGTGATCACTCAACATTCGGAAACTTGATGATGCCTCATAGTGATTTTTATAATTTTATTTATGAATTAGAAAATATTTTTATAAATTTATTTCCTTCCATTTCTGTGGAAAACTCTGTTGGTTCAAAGTTAAGACTTGACTTCTGCAATTTTCTTTTTAATCATCCGTGTGAACTTTTTGACAAATCTTTTTTATTGAATTTATATATTAGGTTCAGAATTTTCACTGCCTTTAAATTTTTAAACAGATCTTTAGTTTCTGAGAAAAAATTAAAAAATAGAAAATTAACTATATTATCTCATTTATAATATTTCATTTGTTTTTTTTTTTTTGTTATTAAATGTTTAAATATTTTAATATTTGTATTATAAATTATTTTATTTTGTATGTAATTTAGAACTAATTATAATTTAATTAGATTCAAGTAAATTGATTATTGTTTAGTTTTTATTATATTTATTATTATTGTTAAACTAAAATAAAAAGCATAATTTTCCTACTTTTTATTAATGTTATTATTTTGTTGTTATTCATCACTGTCCAATGTCCACTGACGATGTGAATGTATCTGGTTCGGAAATTATTGCATCAGTGCTTTCATTATAATTTATAATATACTATAATATATTTATATTATGAAATTATTAAATATGTATATATTATGAAATTATTTAATATGTATATATAATTTACATTATCCAACTAAAAAAACTAAGTTTAAAGCTTAACTTCTAAAAAAATATTGTATACTGCCTTATTTATTGTAATTATTGTATTGAAAATATTTTGTATTACATTTTAGGTCAACACTGATGAGCCCTTTCAATATGGCCGACCATATTTTTGGGCGGCCATAAGGCCCCGTGTATTACCTTATCAGTTTCCATTCTGATTTAATTTATTCTGTGGTTTAATCTTATTTTCGTAATTTTATTAGAAAATAATATTATATTTGTGTGTATGAACTACGAATAACAAATTAGCGCACAATCAGTTATTGTTATACACTTACGGTATGCATGTGGAGCCCGACGCTGTTTTATGCCCTATTGTAATATTTATTACTTGCCACTTGGGTTCATATTATTCGTATCGTGTTTGCTGTAGTCTGATAGACGTTCCTACAGATTGACTATCTGAGATTGTTAATAATTTTATTGCATCAACCTTATACTCTGGTAATTATTATTTAAGTATTGAGTATTAGTGTTGGTGGTGCAACAAAAAAAAAAAAACTAATATGACAGATCAGCATTTTGAACAAATCATGTTCCTAAAATGCAACACCCAAATGTTCAATTAATATAATATATGAATGATTCAGAATTAAATTGATTTTTATGTATTGTATTTGAAAATTATTTCAAATACTTTATTTTATAAGTATTTGAGTAATTATTCAAATACTTTTTATAAGTATTTTTTACAACACTGTGTATCTTGGGTTTTTCCGTGATTATAAATAAAAATAGGTACGACAGAAGTGAAAACTTTTATGATTACCTACAACTTTATAATTAATAAATCAAAGCCCAATGGAAATTAATTAATAATAATACTTATACGGCTGCAGGTAGCAGATATCTGTTGCGTTGTAAGATTTGATATAATATACGTATTCAGTATTGGTATGGCATATAATTACCCACATATAAGTACCCAAAAAAGTGCTAAACACGCATAAGGAAGTTTTCCCTTCAATAGTAAAACATTCATCATAAAGTCAAATGTATAGGCTAGTATAAAATAGATATAGACTAGGAACTGCTGAAAAATAGTTAAATATTCATCATAAAGTCAAATATATGGGCTATAGTCAGAAGGGAATTTTATTTTTTGGAAACATAATTGGTCGGAATCGTATTTTGGCGCAACCATATTTTGTCGGAAATATATTTTGTCAGAACCGTATTTTTTCGGAAACGTATTTTGTTGGAAGCGTATTTTAACGGAAAATTATTTTATCGGAAACACATTTTCCATGAACTGCATGCAAAAAGATAATTTCCGAAGAAGAAACATTCCGAAAATATACGTTCCAATAAAATATAGCCCTCTGTCGAGACCACGAAAAATTATCGCTGCCCGTCATGCGTCAAGCAGCTGTTTTTCTTAAGTGGTTATATCAAATTCTTCGTTCCTATGAATACGATACGTAACGGCAGCATGACGGTACAAAGTTGAGAACCAATGGCTACAACAGTAGGTACGAACAACGGGTCGCGGGTGCCAACGCTAATTTTTAGTGCTCCCGACTTTAGTAGACCGATTTAATAATAGTTTAACGAAATACGTAATTTGAGTAGACGTTGTATATAATACGCCATACGGTCTACTATTACGGCCGCGAAAATTCGGATCTTGTGTAACGTTATTTATCAATAATTGTTTTTGATTGGTTAGCGGTGTTCGTGTTTGGCTTCGAGTGCTTCGACCGTATATCTATAAACCGTGGTCTAGTATAACGTCATTTATCAATAATTGTTTTTGATTGGCTAGCGGTGTTCGTGATTGGCTTTGACCGACCGTATATCTATTAACCGTGGACTGTTCCTCTCATGCTTAGTCGGCTCGAGTCGACTTCACCCGAATCAGCGTTACATAATCGAGCGTGACGGCTCAGTTAATTTTAGTACGTGCCTAAAGAAGTTTTCACTTCAAAAATAAATAAAAAAAAAACGGATGGGCCTCGCTTTGCTGTACAGTTGGGGGTGAAGTGCTCCTCGTTTATAGGATAGGTCAAACTACAATGGATTTGTTAAATTTGAATGCAATGATAGATATCATTGTATACGAATAACGATTCTAAACGGAGTTAATATGTTTGTCTAAAATGTATATATAATAAAATAGTACTTTATATTTAAATTTATAATGCAATTTCGAAAAAATTTAAATTTCAAACAGTCATACAAGTTTTCTTTTAAGTCTGGTAGATATTTTTTTATATATTTTTGAAGATTAGCTTATGGCTTCCTAGTGTTAAAATTTTGAACCTTAAGTATAAACAGAAAAAATTTTATCAATTTTCAACTACAAAATAAATTGCAAATTATCGCGACTTTAACATTTTTTATACAAATTTGAACTTTATGGGCTTATAAAGAAAATTTTGAGTGAAACGATCTCCGATATTTTTTAGTTACAATTAGTATAACTTATAATTCATCCTTTAATACATTTTCAAGAGTTTTCGGATAGCCAAATAAATTTTACAGATATTTAAAAAAAAAAAAACTTACAAAAATCGAAAATTTAAATTATCTATAAATAAGTCAAAATATGTTTAAATACTTTGAAAATTGAAGTATGTATAGAGAATGCCAATATAAAGATTTGGTGAAGATTTCAAGTTGTTACGGTTTTTCGTTTTTGAGTTAGAGCAAATTTCAAAAACCGATATCATTTATCAGTCTAGAATATTACACATTATATTATATTTTACATGTAATTTTATATCAATATTCGCTGTTCAAATGCTTACAAAAAAATTTGTGCCTATGGATTTTAATAATTTTTGAATGACAATAATAACTACTTCTATGGAATCTTGTATTAAATTTTCAAGTATTTTGTACAAGCCAAATTTTTTTATCATCGATTATAATAAAAAAATGTTAAAAATTCGAATATTTTAAATGCCCATAAGTAGCTAAAAAATCATTTTAATATTTTGAAAAATATATGACATAAAGGAAATTCCAATTTTAACAGCTGGTAAAAATTTCAAGTTTCTGCGACTTATACTTTTTGAATTATAATAAATATTTAAAATCGTTTGAGGATAATGCTAGTTTATGCGATTTCGTAAAAATTTAAATTTCAAACGGTCATAAAATTTTTTCCTCTAAGTCCGGTAGAAATTTATTTAAAAATTTTTGAAGAGTAGCTTATGAAAAACCTAGTGTTAAAATTTTGAACCTTAAGTATGAACTGAATAAATTTTATGAATTTTTATGTACAAAACAACTTGCCAATTATCGTGATTTTGACACATTTTATACAAATTTGAGCTTTATGGGCTTATAAAAAAAAATTGAATGAGAAGATCTCCGATATTTTTTAGTTACGATAATTTTAACTTATTATAAACCTTGTATTAAATTTTCAAGAGATTTTGTTCAGCCAATTAAATTTTATAGATGTTTCAAAAAAATCAAAAATTTAAATTGTCTATAAATAAGTCAAAATAATTTGAAAACTTAACCATGTATAGAAAACACCAATATAAAGATTTGGTGAAAATTTCAAGTTGTTGCGGTTTTTCGTCGTTGAGTTAGAGCATTTAAAAAAAATGTAGTTTGTAAAAACGTGATTTTGCGTAAAATTTCGCGTTTTTCGTAATTTTTTTTTCGTTTTTTTCGATGCTTTGAAAAAGTATTGAAAAAGTTGGATTTTTGACATGCCCAAGTATCATCTACATTCACTTTCATTTCAGAAAAGTTGCTGTTTACGCAAATCGAAGCATTTTTACTGCCAAAAAGGTATTGTCAGTCACAAAAATAAATAAAAAAAAAAAAAACACACATCATTGTAAAATCAATAGATTCCATCACTCCGTTCAGAATCTAATATCACCAGAGATAAGAGAGCTCATCTCTCAAAAACGTTGGGCTTGAAACACTTGGCAACGAACTCACCACCCGATTGACAGACAACGGTACGCATATTACCATTCTGCACACGAAATAAAACCCATGATTAAATCCTGCCTTCTGATTGATTTACACAGTCTGATAAAGTTCGATAATGTACTGATTGCGTGCGGACGCCCTGTTACCTATTCGACGTGGTTTTTCAAAACAAATCGGGGGATTTTTTTGATATAAGTTCCGCAGTGAGTTCGCGCAGCGAGCGAGCTAGGAGGCCGAAGGTCCATTCCGGTAGTTATTTATTTTGCTCTGTTACCTATCCGACGTGGTTTTTCATAACAAATTGGGGGATTTTTTTGATTTAAGTTCCGCAGCGAGCGAGCGAGGAGGCCAAAGGCCCATTCCGGTAGTTATTTACTCTGTCCTGTTACCTATCTGAAAGCCCATAGAGGCCAAAGTAGTAGTTATTAAAATGAAAAGTGTAAAATATATAGATTATATAAAAAAAAAATTAGTATAAAAAAATAATGATAATAATAACCTAATAATTTAAATTTTCCCTCCAAATGTGTAAACCAATCAGAAGGCATGATTTAATCATGGGTTTTACTTCGTGTGCAGAATGGTCATATGCCAACGGTACAACTAATTTTCCAACTAACTCAAGTCAACTCTCAAGAAACATCAAAATCAACTATACACCTGCCATATTGAATCTCTTTCACCCTCAAATGGGTCTCTCTGGAGAAAAACCAAGTCTCTCTTAAAACATAAATCCACTATTCCCCCTTTCCTCTATTAAAACAACAATCTTGCTATCACTGACCAAGAAAAATCAGATCTTCTGGCTAACCATCTTGCAAATACATTTAAACCTCACAACATTTCCCCTGATGCTACTCACATGTCTCCATTTGATCAATTCTTATTCTCTTCGCCTCTGCCCATGGCACTTCCAGCCTCCCCAACGACCCCAGGCAAAGTTCTATCAATTGTTAAAAAACTCAAGAAGTCTCTCAACAACAAAATAGTTAAAAACTTACCAACCAAAACAATTATTATTTTAGTCTATATATTTAATGCTATAATTCGGCTATCTTATTTCCCTATCACTTGGAAATCAGCACTCATTATAACTATACTCAAACTAGGCAAACAAACTGACATGTCCGAATCGTATAGATCAATCAGTTTATTACCCACGTTTGGAAAAATCTTTAAAAAACTTCTTCTCAAGAGAATTGTGTCTATCGCACTCAAAAAAAAAGTCCCTTCCCAGTTTTCAATTCGGTTTCCGAGCCAATCGTGCTACTTTTCACCAGCTCAACCGCATTAGTGGATCACATTGTTACATCTCTAGAAACAAGAAAATATTGCTGAGGGCTTTTTCTCCACGTAGCTCAAGTCTTTGACACCGTTTGACACTACGGTTTATAATTCCAACTTAAAAAAATCTTCCCGGCACCTTATTATTTACTCCTAAAATCATACCTAAATAACAGTCCTTCAGAGTCAAATTAAATACCACATTTTCCAGCACACAAAACATTCTAGTCAGTGTCCCTCAGGAAAGTGACATCGCTCCTTTCCTATACACATTGTTCACAGCTGACATTCCTACAACGGATAAAACCCTTATAGGGACATATGCTAACGACACCGCAATCCTTTCATCTAGTCAAGACCCCTATAAAGCAAGTGGCCTACCTAACCCTCTGAACAGCTTATTTCACTGGTTCAAATCATAGAAAATTAAGATCAACAACTCCAAATCTTTGCATGTCACTTTCTCCCTCCTTCCCGGTGACTGTCCTCATATAAAATTTGAGAATGCAATCATTCCTCACACAAATGAAGTCAAATATCTCGGTTTACTGTTTGACAGAAGGCTCACCTGGGGACCCCACCTCAAAACCAAACGTAAACAACTAAATAGCTGCCTACACATTCTTAGGCCTCTCATGAAATCTAATATGCACATCTCCAACCATTTACTACTCTACAAATCCCTTCTGCAACCTATCTAGTCATATGGAATCGCTTTTTGGGGTACTGTTAAACCATCGAACACTAAAACCATACAAACTTTCCAAGCCATTTGCCTCCACATGATTGCTAAAGCCCCTTGGCACGTCACAAATATTGTTCTACACAATGACTTCTAAATTCCCACCATTAAACAAACAGCTATCAAATATTATCTTCGCCTGCACTCCAATGAAGAACATCACTCAAAACACCCTCATCGCTCAACTTCATACCAATGGTTTTCCGAACAACTCAGCCAGACGCCTCAAAAGCGAGTGACCCAGAGATCTTTTCAACGCACATCAAACTTAGATGGGGTTTTATCGATAGTTTATTAAATATTGATAGCTGAAATCATTTATTTTCGATTTTTGAGTTTGTTGCCCAGAGGCAACGCTATGCATTACGGGTAGTCGATATTAGTTATAACAGATATCTACTACCTATTTATTTATTTTGAAAATATATCAAATCACTATGGTGTTTTATAATTTTTATAAAATTTGTGTGATTACTCAGTGCTTTAAGTAGTTACTAGGTACGTTTTAAGTATATGTTTTATAATTTATAGTTGTTTTATTTTTATTATAAATATTATTTACCATGAATAAACTGTCAGATAGAGAAATAACTCATTTAATAAATCAAGATATACCAACTGACTCTGAAGATGGTCTTTATTCTGATGATGATAGCCTAAATGATGATATAGACTGGGATATTAACCATTTATTAGATGAAAATAACACTGATGAATTGACTAAATTAGTACAACAGCTTGATGAATTTGACGCTCCGTTATTCTTCTGTAGTTTTCAATAACCTCCAAGATAATCAGAATAATGAGGCAATTATAATAATGAAGCCTTCTATTTCTAATACTTTAGACTCACCAAACATATGTATTCAGTCCTCTAGCTCTTCAACAACAAATAATATTTTTAATTCAAACTTTCCAACAAGTAGAAATCAAAATCAACCTCAACCAAAAAAATCACAAATAAATTCAAATAAAAAACCTATTATTGTAAAAAATTTAAAATGGTCATCAGGCCTTTTTGCACAAGTCCCATGTAATTTTCAAGGCAACCAAAATTTACCTGAAGACATTCTTGAGCTAGAAACACCTCTCCAAATATTTAAATATTTTTTTACAAATGATTTGATTGATAATATTTGTTCAGAATCTCTCAAATACAGTGTTTTAAATAATTTATGTAATCCAAATCAAATCACTCCTGATGATTTACAAAAGTTTATTGGTGTGCTTGCATTAATGAGTGTTGTCAACATAACAAACGTTAGACATTACTGGTGTCTTACTTTAGGTAATAATCTGGTACAAGAAACTATGACTGTTAATAAATTTGAAAAATTAGACAAATTATCCATTTTAATGATAATACTTTAAATTCTATGGGACCTAATAGAAACAAATTATTTAAAATAAGACCTGTTTTAGAAACACTAAGGAAAATATTTTTAACAGTTACTTTAGAAGAAAATTCCTCAAGGTGTATCTTCCAAACAAACCACACTAATGGGGCTACAAACTTTGTGTGTTATGTGGGGTCTCTGGTTTTTCATACAATTTTGAAGTTTGTAGAGGTCAAGAAAATCAAGAATGTTTTCGCTTAAAAAAAGAACCATATTTAGGATCTAGTTCCAATATAGTTGTGCGTTTATGTAGAGTTATTCCAAAAAAAGGAAACTCTAAAGTAATTTTTGATAATTATTTTACTTCACTGCCATTATTAATATATTTAAAAAAACAATCAATCTATTCACTTGTTACGGTAAGAAGAAACACACTAAAAAATGTCGAACTTCCAAGTGTTGAAGTTTTAAAAAAAATCTGAGAGGGACAATAGGTAGCTGTGTGACAAAAATCAGAGGAACTGATATAACAGCTGTAATATGGAAAGATACTTAAGTTGTTAACTTATTATCGACATTTGTTGGAGTTGATCCAGTTGTCAAAGTAAAACGGTTTGATAAAAATTAAAAAAGCATGTTGAAGTTGACTACCCAGCTATAATAAAAACTTAAAATAAACACATGGGTCGCATTGACTTGTTGCATAGATTATTGAGACGCCATAAGATAACAATGAGAATCCATAAGTGGTATATTAGACTTTTTTATCATATGGTGGATGTAACTATAGTTAATTCTCACCTACTGCATCGAAGAATACAGGAAGTTAAAGTATGAAATAAGATAATGACCCTAGTGCAATTTAGAAAAGAGCTAGCTATATCTTTGTGTAAAATAGGACACCAAAACGAGACCGTCTATCAAAATAAATTGATAATAATATTGAAAAAAAAAAAGAAAATTAGGGACAAAAAAAAAGGAGAAGTTACGTTACTCCAACAAAAGATGTAAAACTTGACGGAATGCAACACTGGTCAGTTGAAAGAACTATAAAAACCAGATGTAAAATGCCAGGTTATGATAGTTACACTTGGATCAAATATAGTAAATGTAGTATAAGTTTATGCTGTGGAATAAGTAGGGTTTGTTTTACAAATTAGTAAACAATTAGAACATTTTCACTTTTCATTTCTTATTATTATTATTATTACTATATAGGTAAAAGGTCTATTTATTTAGTTACAATTTTATTATAATTTAATTTATAACATTAGTTTATATTTATAATTTCAATATTAAGTTTATGTTAGATATATTTTTAATTTTTATTATCATAACATATGATGTGTTGTAATTTCTTACTAGTCAAAAATAGTTATTCTTTAAATTATTCTTTATTTTATTTTTATCATAAAAGTTATCAATATTTATTTTTATTTTTTCTATTAAAACTTATTATATTATTTGAATTTTATCGTATTACATTTTTTTTATTTATTACTTCTGAGAAGCTCACAGGCAACTAACTTTAAATTTTGGGGACTTAAAAATTTCAAAATATTTTTTTCTTATTCTAAGGTATATGAAGAAATTAAAAAAAAAATCATGCACTGTAGGGTTAAAATATTAATAACACACTAGTTCTTACCTGTATCATCATATAAATAAGCATTCTCCACCTCTTCAGCTATGAGATTTAATGTTTCATCGTTACCATCATCACCCCACAATCTTTTTGAAAAGCTTGAACCACCAGCGGAAACACTGGCAGGCATATCAGGAACAAATATACCAAAATAGATAAAATAAACAGTATAGTGCGCTTGAAGATCACGTCGGTGTAAGTTCAGAGGAAGAATGATACTAGAACAGAAATATAACAGAATTTAATAACGATATGGTGGACTGTATTATAACCGGAAAATAAAATTGATTAATACATTTTAATACAATTATTATGCTTAATGGCTAAGTTGAGGGGGGATATGATAAAATATACAATTAGTCCCAAACTGGGCACACACAGAATGACTTAAATTTACATAAAATAAATATAATATGTAAGGTCCCCACTGGGCGCACAATATGTGATTAAGACCTTACGGAGAGGCACATACAGGGAATGCTGATCTTCAAACAATAACGTGTAGGCAACTAGACGCACCCGAGGGCTTTGAATAAAAAAATAGAACCGCGTCATTAGCAGAACGCACACGCAGAATTTGTAGAAAAAAGAAAAGACACTGCATCAGTAAAATACAATACGCACACGCGGACTTTGTAATAAGAATTAAATATCACACCGGTAAACATACGCACAATGCACACATGACTTTAATTTTTACAGAATAATACACCGCGTCGTTAAAGCAACGTACACGCCACACGCAACCTTTTCATGGTTAACTCTCTTTGTTGTAGTGATAACGCTTTGTTGACTTTCATATCACACGCGAGACCGCACGAGATGATATTGTGGTGATACCGCCTTATCAGCACTTACGCGTTCGTATCACATATTTTGTCGTTATCATTATTTGTTGCTAACTTTGTATTATTTAAATGTTGTTCCTATATATATATATATATATATATTTTGTTATGTCTTTAGTATTTTATTCACTGTTGTGAATTTTTGTATAGTATTTTGATAGAGCGTATTTTCCTCGACACGTCTCGATATATATTTTTCCCCCGCCGCACGCTCGAACTTTATGCCACGACGGTTACGACGTCGACGCCGCGGCAGAAGTTCGACACTCCACTTTTTGCTCTCGATCCGAGCAACTTCACGGTTCCACGACCGACTGATCTGAGTCCGATTCTAACGAACAGTCCGCGCCGCGACTCATAATATTTATTATTTATTTCTTGTACATTACTTATTTATTTATTGTGTATAATAAACGACGATTCTTCGTCATTTTCGCGCTACTCATTGTCCTTATCTTCAGTTTTCCCAACCTTCTGGTACCAAGTCCGTGGCTCAACTCCACGCTCCTAAGTCACGGAGTTACTTCTTTCCGCGTCCGTCACAACTGGCCGGTACAACAAATACGCGTAACCACATTGGTGCCAACGACGCGTAAGCTTCAATATAAAAACGCCGATACGGACGCGCGTGTGGATGTGATACCCACGGATCTTAGATCATATACACTGTATATATAATCTAAGCCACAGATATATATAAAAACTAGATAGCCGACTTCTTAACAATGATGCTGGTAGCCATTTGCAAATTAGGCAATGTTTACTAATCGTTAGAAAGAAAATATTATGATAATAAACAACAATATTATTTAAAAGTTATTAGATTCATAAAATACTGTAAATACTGTAACATTTACATTATGAATTGGACATCATCTGTAAATGGAGAACCAGGTATTTTTACTGAGGTTAAGGAGACACTAAAAACTTTAAAAGCAGAAGATAAGCACTGTAATTTATGTATGGATGCCATGGAGTTGCGAAAACAAATTTTGTGGAGTGACAAATTTAACAAATTTGTTGGATTATTGTGATTTTGGAGGGTAGTTACAATTAGAAGGGTTGGATGTTCCTGCTACTGAAGCATTAGTTTTCATGTTGGTAAGCCTAAATGAGAGATGGAAATTATCAATTGCTTACATACTACAAAATAAAATAAGTGCAATTGCCCAAGCTGAACTTATTAAGGCTGTATAGAACCATACTCATCAAGCTGGTATTACTGTTTGGGAAATCACTTGCGATGGAGCATACACAAATTCTGCAATGATAAAAATATTAGGTTGTGAAACAGGAAACAATAATAATGATATAAAATGTTGGTTTCCTCATCCTGTGAATAATGATAAAATATATTTTATTCCTGATGCTTGCCACAACCTTAAACTTGCCCGAAATACAATAAGGAACTGAAGAGTATTAAAATCTAATTCGGGCTTCATACGGTGGGAACATATTTCATGTTTACATAATCTGCAGCAAGAAATACAATTAAAATTTGGAAATAAAATTTCTTGTTCACATATAAAGTGGCACAATAATAAAATAAAGGTGAAATATGCTGCACAAACCCTCAGTTCCTCCACAGCCGATGCTTTAAATTTTTTAAAAAACCAAAATATTTCTGAATTTTTATATTGTGGTGCAACCGAAAAATATTGCCGTGTAATTGACCATTTATTTGATTTTTTGAATTCTAAAAGTATATTCTCCATAAATTTTAAATCACCCATTCACATTAAAACCATTAACTCACTTGAAAAAAAAATAGTACCTTTAATTACATATTTGTATACCCTTGAATTTAATAACAAACCATTAAGTAAAACAAACAAAAAACATTTATAATAAGATTTGCTATAGCTGTTAAGTCACTTTTTAGTATTGCAAGATCTGTATTTGCAAATAATACTTTAAAATTTGATTATATACTAACCTACAAGTTTTCTCAAGATCACTTGGAGTTATTATTGGGCCAAATAAGACAAAGAGGTGGGTCAAATAATAATCCCAATGATGTACAATTTAAAATAGTCATGAAACAGATTTTATTAAAAAATGCCATAAAGTGTAAAAATAATAGTAACTGCAACACTTTTGATGATGCCGCAATATGTAATATATTTGATTTTAAATGGAAGACAAAAAGAGTTGAATTCACAGATGAAGATGAAAATTCTGATGTTTATGATTTAGATATTACAGATAGATTACAACAGCTTAATAATTTGCATCCAAATTTACAAAACATTTTATATTATATTTTAGAAAATGTTGTGAGGAAAGTCAGTAGAACATTAGATTGTCAAATATATAAAGATAGCATATTAAAAAAAAAACACATTACAATTATAATTCATTTTCTCACTCTAAATTTGTAAATTGAAAAAACAATGGAGGTTTAATTTTAGGGTCATTGAATAGTTTTAAAATAATAATGGAGGTAGAAAAGATGCTATTAATTTTAACCACGGACTAAGAATGGACTGAAACGGTAGTGATGGGTGGTGGGGTCTGATCCCCAAATGTTTCTGCTCCGCTACACCGCACATCCATTACAATTTACAAGTACACTATGTTCAACGCCATCTAGTGATAATAATATACGATAGAAAAGTAAATAGTGGTTCCCGTCAATGCATTTTTATAAAATGTATAAATAATAAATATAGATATAGTTAAGACCACTAATTTTTTTGTTACATTTGAAAGGAAACATGCCTCGTAAATGTTCCATTATTACTTGTAAAAGTAATAAAAATAATCAAAAAATTAATTTATTTAAAGTTCCAACTACATATGCCATAGCCTGGCATACAATTATACAAAATCAAAATGGTAATGAAAAATGTAAAATTAGCCATGTTTGTAGTGAACATTTCTTGCCAGAAGATATTATAATACAGTACGTCAACATTTCGCCAGAGATAATACAAGCTGTAAGTAAATATTTTGGCATTATTTAATAATTTTTAACTAAACATAGTTCATTGGTGGCTTTTAGCACTTATATTTTTAAGATTGGTGGAACCAGGCAATGAGTTGCTTTAAAAAAGGGAGCAATTCCATCAGTATTTGAAAAGTATACAAACATAACTGAACCATATTCTGTACAGAATAGTTATACTGAACCATATAGAAAAAAATTATTTGAAAACCAAGAACCATTGACAAAACGAGTATGTCTAGCTCCTTTGCCAGTAAGTTAATAATAATTCTTACCAAATTTTGAAAGATTTATTTGTATTGTACTCTTATTATAGGAATTAAAAGAGAAAATTGACTCATTTGAATCATTTTTAAAAAGCTCAACTGATGTATTGTTACCAATAGGATGGAAATTATATAAACACATTGAAATAATATCAATATACAAACTTTTAAATTATAATATAGAAGATGGGACACAAATATTTTTTGAAAAACAAATAGTATTTTGTCCTAAATCTGGCACAACTTACTATGCAAACAAGAAAAAAATTGAACCTGCCTTCTGTGGTTTGACTCAGCTAATCTATCCTTTTCATATAAGTGAAGTAATTAATACTGTTAAATTATTCCACGATAAAATTATTTGTCAGGGTGGTCCAAAAATCATTAACTATCCAGGTACAATATTTTATATAAATCATTGAATACCTACACTTTGAGCTCAAATAATGTTTTATTTTTATTTTCTAGGAATTAAAATCAAAAGTGCACAGATTGAAAACACTTTTTGGCGGTCAAATAACTGTAGTATCTTAACTGATTCAACATAAAGATGCAAACCATGTGATATACTATTTCCTTATTTTAGAACATATAGGAAAAGGTCATTAAAACCTAGATTAAAATATATTGAGCCTACTCTCAGTCCTATGAAACGTATTGTTTTTAACAAAATTATAAAAAGAAAAAAAAAGTTTAAAACAAAACAACTATAGGTAATGTATTTGTTTGAATTAATAAATTAGTAAAAAATAACATTTCAATAATTTCAAAATAAACATAGACTCAGAACAACTATAACAAATTTGAACTCAAAGCTAAGAGATTTACAACAGCAAACAAAAGATTTCAATGATAGTTTAGTCACAAAAATATTTGAAACATAAAATTTAAATACATCACAAAAAGTAATAATACAAGAAATAATAAATTCAAGTAAAGTAGCTAATTCCAAAAACAGACAATACTCTGAGGATTGGATCTTATTATGCATACTTCTAAAGATACGGTAGGGACCATTTAATGCAATACCTAACAATAAAATACATTTTTAATTATTATTTTTTGAATAGATTATCATCAACTTATGGCCTTATGGGTTTTTAAAAAACCAGGATATATTACCATTACCATGTCAATTTATAAATATTTATCCCTCATTAAAACACAGTGTGGATTTGATGAGCAATTTTTTCAGTTATTAAAAAAAAAAAATTTACTCTAAACTCAAATGAAAGACATGGAATGATTATTTTTGATGAAATTTTTTTACGGGAAAGTTTAAAAGTCAATACACGAGAACTTACATATTCAGGTTTAGAAGACTTTGGTGGAGAAATTGAATCATCTGGACTGAAAGCAAACCATAGATTGGTATTTTTTTTCCAAAGTTTTACAAGCAATTTTATCCAACCAATAGCTGTCTTTGCGTCTAAAGAATCAGTCAAAGGCAACCAACATTTTTAAATATATAACTATGTATACCTAATGTAAATGTATTGTTTTGTGTCAATGTTATTTGTTTATATATTATCATCTACCCATTTCTTATTAACATTTTAATTTTGGATTATATATTGAACTTGGTATGTCTAATTCATGGTTAAATATAAGTAATTACTAATTAACTTTGTGATTATTTCCAGTTCTCTATTGTGTTGTAGGTATGTCTGTGGTTTCAAAAACTAAATTTTTGTTTTATATTTTTATTTGTATTTTTAAACAATTAAATGTTGCTTGTGTTTATTTTAAAAAAGTTTATATTCAAAATCAACACTTTTATTAGGTACTTATGATTTATATTTTGTAATTTAACTGAATCTCCAAATCTTTTTCATTTTATTTACTAAAATTTATGTTTTCTAGGCGTAGTTCTGGCTCAATTAATTATCAAAGCTATATGATTGTTAGAAAAATCAGAAACTATTATTGATGGAGTGGTTTCTTTTCCAATAGAAAATTATGGAGTGAGCTAGGTATAAATGGAGAAAAAAATAAAGTTGTAAATTCTTTTAAGCATCCTTTAAATGATAAACGAAATGTTTATATGTTTTCTGACACTCCTCATTTAATTAATAATGTTAAAAACAGACTTTATAATCAAAAAAGTTTGAGGGTAAGATATGTCAATTATATTTTTATTTGTTCTATATAATATACTATTTATGTACCTAATTTGCACATTGACCTTCCGATACATTACACTCTGATTTTAAATTGTTATTAAAGTAGAATTAAATATTTAAGGAATCACCAGACTTACCATACATAAGATGGTCACACTACATTGAAGTTCACAATTGCGATATTAATAGAAACACTAATTTTCCATCAAGAATTTGTCCAAAAAATCACTCGGAGACAATTGAATGTAGATAGCTTCAGTAAAATGAGTGTAAAGTTAGCTACTCAGGTAATTTATGTTTATCAACACAATTTTAAAATAAATCTAACTTTTTTATGTAAATAAATAAATAAATTTCAATTGCTATTTTAGGTATAAAGTGACTCCATGGCTAAAGCAATAGATTTTATAAGGACTCTGAAAAAATTGAAGTTTTAAAAAATAGTTTTCAGACCCAAATTTTTACAGAAAGTTTTATCAAATTGTTTGACATTCTTAATAGAAAACATCCGGCAGAAGGAATAAGAAAGAACAGTAATGATTTTATGGTAAATTAAATTGTATTATTTTTGTGGGTAAAGATTTTAGAAGAAAACCTGAAATGGCTGGACAACTGGGAAGAACAAATGATTCATAAAAAAATATCAAATCAAGAATTTCTAACACAGTCTACTGCTGATGGGTTACGTGTGACAATTAACTCTAATATACAGCTGTCAAAATATCTATTAGAAGAATGTAAATTTAAGTATGTTCTTACTTCAAAAATGGATCAAGACCGTTTAGAAGTAAGCATTAAAAATATGTTTATTATCTTTATCTTTTAACAAATAAATTGTTTTCTCAATTTAATGTTTACAGCAATTTTTTGGAATGGTGAGACAAGCCACTGGTCCAAATGACCATCCTCGTGCAGCAACATTTTTACAGGTTTATAAAATGTTGTCTATGTGTTCTATAGTTCTACTAAATCTTTCTTAACTGATAAATTTGACATTTTAAATGAATTAAATAATTTTTATGTTAATATTGGTAAAAACATATCTGAAGATATTCAAACAAATAATTTTGTAAAACTTAATTGGAATGATATGAACAAAAACTATCATATTAATAATTCAATTGTCCTTGATCAGATTGACCCTTCCAAAATTTCTAGGTTATTAAAGAAAATACCAGGCAAAACATCTTTTTATAATAATAATTTATTTAACTTTATTTTAAGGAAAATCGCTGACTCCATATAAATTCCATTGTCAATTATTTTTAATAGATCTATTATTTTAGGAAAATATCCTTCTAACTACAAAAAAAACTATAATTATACCAATATTTAAATCCAGTGATCGAAAACAATGTAGAAATTATAGACCTATTGCTCTAACTTTAACAGTTTCGAAAATTTTTGAAAAATGTATAAAATCAAGATTAATGGCGTTTTTAGATAAACATAAATTTTTTTCACCTAATCAATTTGTGTTTCGCCCAAATATGTCCACTATTAATCCTTTAACTATAACTTCTAATTTTATACATAGTAATCTTGATAAAAAAATGAAAGTTCTTGGAATTTTTCTTGATTTCAAAAAAGCCTTTGACTCTGTAAATCATGCATGATATGTTAACTAGAAAATTAGAATATAGTGGTATAAGAAGCAATTAAATCATTCATTTCTGACAGACCTCAACAAGTAAGAATGAATGGATTACTTAGTGATGTAAAGACAAATGGTTTCTCAGTACCTCAAGGTACTGTTCTTGGCCCTGTCTTATTTATTATTTACATAAATGGACTTTTAAATTTAAAGCTTAACGCTGAATTTTTTTGTTATGCTGACGATATAGTAATTTTGATTAAAAGCCATAACTATGAACATTTATATACAATAGCTAATAATTGTCTAGCCGCAGTAAATGACTGGTGTGATAACAATAACTTACAGCTAAATGTATCTAAATCTAAATATATTGTCTTTAATATCACGAATAGTTCAAATATTATAAATACGATAACCTCTGTGTGCACTAAATGTAAATACTTAAATAATCATTGTGAGTGTTTACCTTTGGATAGAGTTTACTGTATTAAATATCTGGGAATAAATTTTGACCATAGATTAAAATTTAATGAACATAGTTATAATGTAAATAATCTTCTTAGAAAATTATTATATAAGTTCCGTTTGCTCAAAAATATGTTCGATATAAAAACCCTTATGGTAATCTTTTTAGCTCTTGTACAATCAGTTTTCTCGTACGGTATTTCAATATGGGGTTGTACATACTCTACACATATAAATGTAATATATTCTAGTGTTAATTTATTGATCAAAATTATACTCGGTAAACTAAAATTGTATCCAACTTGCTTAATTTACTCCGAGTTAAAAGTCAGAACTATTATTCAAGTTTATGAACGAGCGATTTTATTATATATGTATAAAGTAAATATTAGTCAATTTCAACCTATGCATTGTTACAACACTAGAATAAAAAAAAACTGTAATTTAAGCGTACCACGTATTAATACCAATTTTGGAACACAAAGTCCAATAATTAAAGGAATTAACTTACTGCGAAAATATAATATTAATTTAACTATTTTTGATAATTTTAAGAAGTATAAGAAACATATTAAGTTTATTTTAACCTAGACGTAATTCCACTACTTTGTCAATGATAATTTACTAAATATTATATATACATAAATACTTCTTTATATACATATTAACTCATAACACAAATCCAGCCCATCCGTCTTCAAGCATATCTATGCTTATAGGATGAGCTCGCAAACTTGTTAAATATCTTGTTTAAACTATTATTTTTGTTGTTTGTTTGTTTGCTAAATTATAAATAGTTTAGTTAAACATTGATGAACAAAGTTATATTCATATCCGGGTAAAAATCTTTAATTAAATGTTCATAAATTCATTGTTTAATGTCCTATTACATAGATCCCCGTCAAAAATAATTATTCACTAATAATTACATCACTTTTTCTCCTCTGACTGAAAACAATTCTTCAAAAATATAGAATAATTATTATACGTTGAAATTCGTTTAATTATTTATTAATTATTTTTAATATATAAGTGAATGCAGATGGTACTTGGGCAAGTCAAAAGTTTAACATTAAGACAAATTAACATAAAGTTTATCGTATTTAAAATGCCTATAAGTTGATCAATCAATAAAATGCGCCAATCTAAACAACTGGTAAATATTTCAAGTTTCTGCGACTTGTAGTTTTTGTATAATGACAAATATTTAAAGTCCTTAGAGGATAAATGGTCATTTTATGCGAATAACTTGAGTTATTATTACCTTGACAATTTATATTATAAATTTTAATAGATTTCTGAATATTTGAAATTGAATACTATACCTATGTTATTATGTTATTATATTTTTATGATATTATATTATATTTTTAAAAATTAATTAGAAAATTGCACACTTTCAATACAATATAACTAGGGCACGGATTTTATGTAAATAAATTCTTTTTCATTTTTAAAGAAGTCAAATATATTTTTAATAACTCATATAAAAGAATTATTTATTTATCTTTGTTACAATAAGTTTTTTCTTATGGTATATCAATATGAGGAGGAACTTAGAACAATCATTTATCTAGATTATTAATAACTATAAACTGCATTATTAAATATCTTCTAAATATATCATTTCAAACAAGTACCACGTTAATTTATGAGGAAATAGAAGATAATGACTTTAGGCATATTTTTAATTTTAATACACTAATTGAACTTTATAAAAATGAACATTTAATTATTATTTTTGATCATGATCATTATACAAGATATAAACATAATATAAATATATGCCTACCTAGTTATAATAAAGTCTTCGGTCAAATGAGTATTTTATATTACGGTCTAAAATTGTGTCAAACCTTAAATATTAACATTAGCCATTTTAATAATTTGAAGTCATTCAAAAATTATAGGTATGTAAAAAGTCTCGATCTGTCTATTATTTAATTAATTCATTAACTTTAATACTATGTTTTTAAATGTAATATATTTTTGTTCTTCACACTCATTTTTTTTTCTCTGTTTATAATATTGTATATCTATAGGTACTCCGGTACTTTTTAATACCGGCTATCACTAATTTATTATTTTAATAATTATTTTTTAATTATTATGTTAATATAATATAAGAATCGCTCTCCCGGCACAAGCTTCGCTTTTAGGGAGTGCTGCAAATAATTATTTTATGTACATATTTATATCATGTACCACTTGTTAATTTGCAAAATAAAATATTATTATTATTATATTATTATTAAAAATATTTATATTGAATGCAGATATCTTTGTTCTGATTATAAATAAGCACCTTTCATAACACCGTGAGTAAAATGATACTTTTTTATGTTACATATTTTCAAATATTTGGATGTAAATACATTTTTTTAAGTATTTTATTAATAAGGACATAATTTGCAAATATTTCACATTTTATAAATTAGGTACTTATTAGATTTTCAGAACTGTGAAAATTAACCAAAAATTAAATAAGTTATTTCAAATCTTGTTTCGGATAATGCAACTTCTATTGCAAAAACAAAATATATTATGCAAAATAAGGAGCAAAAAAATAATTAAGCATATATTACAGAAAATTTTGGTTTTATCGTTGAAATCATGAAAGAAATAGAAACATTGAATCTCACAATAATTGATAGCCTAGCAATAGTGAAAAATGCAGTAAATACACTAAATGAAGTCCAATAAGGAGAATCTGATATATCAAATATGAAAATAAATATAAATAATAACCGGGTGTGCAGAGTGTGCATTGCACACGGGCCACGGGTTCCATACTAAAATAAGAGGCCTCAAAAAGTCAAAAGTCTAAAAATCTAATTAAATAAAACAATATCCAATAATAATTTTTTTTTTCGGAAATTAAACCAATATTATTTAGTATTTACTTATTCAGTTAATACCCATGACAAAATAGATATCACGTTTTATTAGTAATAGGATCCAATACAATTCCAATAGTATTAATTTTATTTATTTATTTATTTATTACTAGGAATAGTATTTTAGACTTGAGTATTTTATGTGTAGAATTTTAGTCTTTATTATCGAAAAACGGGTTAGCCGACCGCCGCTCGCCGTGACGTGCCGTTTAACGAAAATGTTTCGTTTAAAATATTTAATATTTGAAAAACTAAACAACATATTGAAATTTTGGTACTTGCATCGTCTTAAACACATAAAACCATAGATTTATACGTATAATTAAATTTCAAAAATAAAATGTTTAGGTTGGTAAATCATGTGAAGCGAGGAACTTTTACACGTATACGATAAGCGATTACGATGAGTAGGGCCCTATGAATATTTCTTAAAGTAATTATTATTTTCACATAGCATTTTCAATAAAAAGTTTCATAAAGCCATAGCTACAATAGTTTAACATTTAAAATAAATGTAAATAATTTTTTGTTTTTGTGTTGTGTGCTCTTTTTATGAGATCCAGGACTACCGTAGTATGAAATTTACTTAGGGCCTCGCGGTTAATCCTTATAATATTTTCTGATATTATATTATACATCATTTTAACATACGATCACACATAATATGTACTATATATTTATTAATGTATTAATAATTTTATAAGTTGTTGCATATTTATGACTATTCCTGTGACATCGGCTTTAGCAGAACGCTCATTCTCAAAACTTAAGCTTATTAAAAATTATCTACGGAATACAACATCGCAAGATCGGTTAGACAATATTGAAAGGCCTAATACTTCGCAAACCGATTGTAGATACTATAATTGATAATTTAAAAGCCAGGAAAACGAATTTTTTTAAATAAAATACAGGTAAATAGAAAAGAACTGTTTGATTTAAAATTCAATTACTGTTTATTATTTTCTTTGTGTATTTTATTATTTTAATATTTTATGATTATACAAGTAAAATGTGGTAGTTTTTGTAAAATAGCATTTTATAATAAACTAAAGGTATTATATTTAATTATATTATAAAGGTGATTTTCATGTTATTATGTTAAATTCTTTAACACTCCAAAGGTATTATATGGTTTAAAAATTAAAAGTATAAGTATATATATTATGTCTTGTGGTTACTAAATTTGATTAAATTCGAAAAAAATGGTCAAAGTTGAAAAACTATTCGGCTGTATGCTATATCACAGTAGTAAAATGCAGCGAGTATAGAGCCGAGAAATCCGTGATTTTTACAATGAACTCCCAATTAAAAAGTGTAAAAATAAAACTACAAAGCAAGAAGATCAAAACGGAATTCAAACTGCATGTAATAATTGAAGCAATACATTGCAAACATACTTATATAAAATTAAATGAATTATATTGAAGTCAATCTTGATAATAGAAAATGCTATATTCTATTAATGTGTCTGCTATATAAAAATACAAATTCGGATAAAATATATGGTGACAAGGTAATATATCAATTAAATTTATAATATTAAAATATAATGCACAGAGTTAATATTTAATTAATTGTATAATACATGCTAAAGTGCACATAGAAAAAATAAATATAAATAACATGTATATTTAGATGGCCAGGATCATTAAAATTTGGACAACAGTTCATATCAATCACATTTTGATAACAAAGAATTTGATTGCATGTTTGAATCTTGGGGATTGACAGACATACATAATCCAATGACAAATCAAAATAAATTATATTCAGGTATTATTAAGTATAATTTTGTGCTAAAATTTATCTTAATTAAATGCATGTTTATTGGCATAGTGCACTGTATCAATGCAGTTGTTATAACACACAAAATTGAATTATTAAAAATATTTAGTTATATATGCATGTGTTTATTTATAGATCAGAAACGTAAGGAGGACTAGAAAGCCCAAATATTCTATGTAAATGGTTTCATACAGTGCAGTTCATATAATATATATCAACTTAGTGTAGCATTTTATGAAATTCAATTTGAAATATCCTTTACCAAGTATATTTATGACAAACATATTAATTGTGTTAATAATTGGTACTGATATAATTTAAAGCTGTATTATTTTATTAATTTGTTATAGGAGACCAAATAATGTTCATATATCAACTGTAAATTGAGCCATGAAATTTATATCAAAATGTTCATCAAGTCACCATCCATTGTTTATTAAAATGTGTAAAAATAAAACTACAAAGCAAGAAGATCAAAAGGGAATTCAAACTGCATGTAGTAATTGAAGAAATGGATTGTTAACATTCTAATACAAAATCCAATGAATGATATTGAAGAAATATTAATTCATTATATAATGTAATTTAAAAACTCTATTTCCAACGCAAGCTATGCTTAAAGGAAATTGATAATCGAAAATGTTATCCTCAATAATAATTTATGTATATTCTCTTTTCGATCAATAAAAAAAAAAATATTAAATAAATTTGTACCTATATTTATGTAATCATGTAGAATTATTTCTTATTAACAACTAATTTGTTGTATTGTAAAAATAAAACTAAGATGAAAATATTAATTTAGTAATTTATTGTTATATATAATATTTAAATATGTATGAGTATTAACTGTAAGAGCAATATAAAATTAATTCATTAATTCTAATTATATCAAGAAGTACTCTAATTATTTATTATACCTAGTAGTAAAATATAATAAAATTACCAATACATATTATGTTATTTTATTAGATATAAATAATAATTTAGAATTGCTATAAGATATTGTCCAGTTCAGGTAATAAAATATGCATATATTATTCAAAGAAAGTTGTAACAGAAAAAATACAAATTTATAGTATAGATCAAGACTACTCGTAACTGATAAACATATTGAAAATTTCTTATGCAGAAAAAATTAACAAAAACTTTCTATCAATCATAAATTCATAGGTGTCGATCATATACCAAAATGTATTGAAAAATATAGGTGTAAAATATGTAGTACCAAATCCAAAGAAAAAAGGTCTAATATGATTTGTTCCAAATGTGAAATAACACAATGTAAACAATATTTTGAACCCTATAGCAAACTTATTTATAACTGATTATATTTTATTGTTTTTATTTGTAATCTTTCTGAAGTATATTGTATTAATAAAATGAAGTATTAGCTGATCTTTATTCAAAAGTCATAACTATTATTATTTATTTTTATTACATTAATATAAAGAAATAAAAATACTGTCATAATCCTGTAAACCAAATCAAGTATATTAGTGGATATTTTGGAATAAAAATATCCACTCCCTCGTAAAGAAATATTTGAACACATAAATGAATTTATCTATTTTTCTGTACCAATCGACATACTTACCTAATAACAGCAATTTTAAAATCAATTATCACGAAAAACGTGGCGTTCTTCATCGCAAAAAATATTAAATCCAATTAGAACTCGGGTAGATAATGCAACATCAATATGAAAATTTGGTGGAACATTCGGGACTTATTCATGATCAACGTGGGATACTATATAGCTTTGCCGTGGAACGTTGCGACGTGGAGATAGATATTAAATTTTCCGAGAAAATCCTCCACGGAAGGGGGTTTTCGGACGACGACAGACGGTCGACTTCGCGTTTGTCGACTGACCTGTATCTAAAAATGTTAAACATTAAAAATGGGTTGGGAAGAGTTTTCTAATTATATTTCAATATTCTTCGTTAAATAGACTTCGCCAGTGGCGTACCCAGGATTTTCGAAAGGGGGGGGGGCTAAACAAAGTAAATCAAAATTTGACATCATCATCACAAACAATTTTCAATAAAGTCTTATAGCAGTTAATTGTAATATTTCATTATTATATAACACATATGTCATACATAATATATTAGTGATATACAAAATATGTTATACGATAAATTATAAATTATTTTATTTTATATAACTACAAATTCAAAATACATATTTTATTTTTTACATTATTTGCTCCAGTCTTCTAGTTGCATCCTTCTAGGTGCCTTTTTGAAAAATAATTTAATTATTTCATCCTCACTCAATTGTTATTTTTTGTTAATTTTTGTTAATGCCAATCCATTGAGTCTTTTTTCCGACATGGTTGACCGTATTTATGTTTTTAATCGTTTTAGTGTTGAAAACGTATGTTCAGGTGTGGCTGAGGTGACTGGCAATGATGCAAACAATTGTAAGAGTATTTTAATATTTGGTACGATAGCTGTGCAATGGGGTAACGTAACAATGGCCGAATCTGGTATAATTTGCATATTTTTCCATTGGTGTCTCCAAATGCGCAACTCTGCTTTAAGAATAGAATTATCATCAGTTGAAAGATCTTGAGCATAGATAGAAGCCGCCTTCAATATAGTTTCATCGTCGTACATACTAAAATTTGATGGAATAAGTCCCTGTAAAGGTATTATATCACATAGTCGTTGATTAAATTATGTTTAAAATTGATTTTAGCTTCTTCATTGTGCTTCACTTCGAGTAGTTCTTCTTGAATTAATGGTTGGAAATTTTGTATATCTGCTAAAAATGGATTCAATACCCATTCTGGTATAATCAGATCATTGATATCCTTAAATCTAGAACTCATATTATCTTTAAGGGATTCAAGGTGTGCACAGTATATTTCTAAGTCAGAATCTAAAATTTGTTGTGATCTTGATAAGTTAGAAAAATTATTAAATTCACGACGGCTAATCTTTTCTTTAAAAAGACTTAATTTTGAAATAAATGCACTAATAATGGACTTAGATTTGATAAAATTAATTTTATCACCTTGCAAATTTTTATTGACTTCATTAAGTTTTTCAAAAATATCTG
>JAIPRK010001829.1:0-40624 GCA_025469195.1 Chaitophorus viminalis
TAATAATAATAATAATAATAATAATAATAATAATAATAATAATAATAATAATAATAATAATAATAATAATAATAATAATAATAATAATAATAATAATAATAATAATAATAATAATAATAACAATAATTATACAATGATGTGCGTGAGTATATAATATTATGATTATATTGTTTGTATAAAAATGGACGCGTACCTTACAGTTGAGGTTTCCAGTTATTGAAGAAAAATAAAAAACTTAAACTTTATTGACTTATTACAACGATAGTATAAAAAAACATTATGACCTTGTATCATTTCATAAGTTACAAAAAAATAAAAATAATAAAATATTGAAACATAATATTATATCACCATTGGCCATTACCCGCGTCCAATATAGTGCATCCAATGGTAATGCGTTGAAAAAATATTCTCCTCTTCGGGTTAATTTAACACGAATAAATCGTATACGAAAATAATAATTATTTCAGTAGGTGGTATTAGTTTTCCGACGGGAATACCGCGTCGGCCGGTTATAATATATTAACAGTTATTATTATTATAATCATAAATACCTAAAATTATAATACCGTCGTCGGGGTTTCAACCGTTGTCCTCTGATCTTACTCGGGTTTATCACACAATAACGTATTATTACGTTCGTACACACGCATACACGCATACGTATACAAACGATTGAAGTATTATTTATACTCGAGCGCGTAGGTGTATTATAATAATGTATAGGTGTGCATAATATATTATATTATATATACATACACATGTGCATATAAAATACTGCAAGCGCACCGTGTAATTATTACACTATACGTATACACGCGCGCGGTGGTGACACTGGTACAAATATTTAATACTGGGTCGGTAGGTATAGGTAGGTAGGTAGGTAGGTAGGTACCGGGTAAATACACATACGTATTGTGTGTACACCACGCGATGTTGTTATTAAAATTTAAAACACCGGTGATTATCCACGAGTCCGTTCCCTCGGGAGCTGCTGGCAGGACGCATTATATAGGTATGTGTACGGCGCGTATAAATACATAACACGCGTAGGTATACGCATGATGCACAAATAATAACATATCGCATGATATAAATATGAACGTTGAAACGCGGAATAGGTACATAATATTATGATGTACGATTGTTATTATAGCATTATTCCGAATATCTGTATACCATTGCTGTAGATAATACGATGGCGTAACGAGCTACGATAAAGTGTCAACCGAAAGTTCCTATCAAATTTACCTACGAAAAACGAACGAAAAAGTCACGTTTTGGCACCATCTAGGTCATGCTATGCTGTGTTTTCATTTAATTTCTGAAATTTAAAAAAGGTTTTATGTGGTGAAATTTAAGTAGTCCTACTTGACATCCGCGAAGACCGCTACTATAATACTTAACTTTTTTGAATCTAAGATAGGAACTTCCGTCTTCGTGCGGCGTACATCGCAACTCGTTTATCAAACCGTCGCGCGTGTTTATAAATCAATAGTTCAGTGCATGGTGCAAATATAGTAAAAGCCAATGCTTCCCAATACTTGGGTAACAAACGTTCTAGCAGCGAGGCTCTTTCTCCGCGGCTAGCGCACAAAAATAAATACTCTCCTCTCTTAAATCTTGACAATACAAGTGATGACAACTTAGAGGAAACTGACATGGATCCTGTAGAGGTAATTCAAATAGTTCGAAAAATTCCCCCACTATATATGATATCGTCGACTATATTGAGTTCATAAACAAGATCACACCTATGATAGTAGACAATTTTAATATAAATAACAAAAATATTTTCTTAAAGTTGAATTTATCAACGGTTTTCGACTACCGTACAATCACAAAATACTTATCTGAAGAAAATATTAAATACTACACCTATCAACTTCCTGAGAAAACAAACCTATCTGTAATAATCAGAAATATACCTACTTTTATTCTCGAAGAAACCATCTTTTCGGCCCTTACCAAACTAAAATTTAACGTCACATCGGTCACACATCTCCAAAATCGTTACAAATCTTCTATACCAATCGTTGCTGTCTTACTAGACAAATCCGAGAAAAATATATTTTCACTTGATCGCCTCCTTCATTGCGTTATCTTGGTCGAGAGTCGTAAAAGCGATTCGTCCATACCACAATGCAAAAATTACCAACGTTTCCAACACACAAAAAACTTCTACAACCTCCCCCTAGATATGTCAAATGCTTAGAAAACCACCATTACTCCGAATGCACTAAGGATAAAAATAGTTCACCTATATGTGTCAATTGTAATGAAAATCATCCTGCTAATTATAGAGGTTGTAAAATATACAAGCAAATAAAAATAAAAAAAGTACCTCCCACTATCCAAGAACGCTCCTAAACACATTACACAACGGAGTTGTGTATACGATAACAAAAATACCCAACCCATAACCAATACGGTTATCGAAAATCCCCAAAACCAAGTTTTAAACCAAACAAATCCCAACACAAGCAATACTTCAACCTATGCTGACAAAACTAAAAATAAAAAAACAATCTTAAACAAGATGAAGAATTAAATAACTCAAATATCACCAACGAACATAATAAGTCACTAATGCCCTTAATCAGCACATTCATCTCGCAAATTATCAAAAGTCATCGAAAATCTACCTGCTCTATTAAATAATATAAAAACAGTATAAATAATCTTAATCTAGTTATCATAAATTGGAATGCTAATGGAATCAAGAAAAATCGAAACACATTTGCGGCATTCTAATCGGCTCATAATGTTGATATTGCACGTGTGAGTGAAACACATCTAATTGCTAGGATAAAATTAAATTCAATGGTTATACTACCTATCGCAAAGATAGGCTAGCGGTTCGACCTTCAGGTGGTGTTGCTATAATAATCAAATCCAAAATAAAACATCAATTAACATATCTACCTGCTACACACAAACTCTCGAAACAGTCGCAATATCTATTACAATAAACCAATCAATTACAACAATAATTAGTGCTTATCAATCACCTAGTTTTCAAATGTATATAAACGACTTTGAAAAACTATTAAATAGCTATCAAAAAATTATTTTAATAGGTGACCTAAATTGTAAGCATACAACTTGGAATTGTAAATCCATAAACGCTAATGAACGTAAATTTTATAAATACCTTGCAAGCAATCCTGCGATACTGTCAGCTCCAGATACACCCACATACTATTCATATGATCAAAGTAGAAGTCCTGATATTTTAGATGTAATTATACTAAAATCAATTCGTTTTTCCCTGCACCAAGAACCATTTTTCGAACTCGACTCGGACCATGTACCTGTTAAAATTACATTAAATGCGTCCATATCGTTCTCAACTCCTACTCGCAAACTCATCACCGGTAAAGCAGATTGGCAAAAATTCAAACAACACATCACGACAAATCTAATTATCCCTAAAAATATATTAAATACTAACAATGCAGACACTGCAGTAACACATCTACGTGAAATCATATGTCAAGCGGCCAAAGAATGCTCAGAAAAAAAAATACGGTGATAAATTATAGTCCTAACTCCTAATCAACTTCCCCTCAACATTGTAAAATTAATCAAATCAAAACACCAAACCAGAAGACTCTGGCAATTGTACAGACAACCACTTGATCGGAAAAAATTATATTATTTAACGAAAGAGGTTCAAAAACAACTACAAGAACATAGAATTAACAGTTATCAAAAATACTTATGTGCTATACACCCAACAGACTCAAACCTATGGACAGCTACAAAAAGATTAATTAAACCAAACTTAAATGAAATCCCCCCTTTAAAAGTGAGTGGTACTTACTTAAATACTGATTCGGAAAAATGTTAACTGTTTACCCACACTCTTGAAAATATTTTCACTTTAAACAACTCTGCAATTGAAAACTTATCAGACAATCTAGTCAAACAAAAACTATGCGAGTCCAATATTTTTCCACAAAATATTTTACCTTACTCGTGTCCAAATGAAATCTTAAACATAATAAAAAAATTACCAAAAAGAAAATTACCCGGTCACGATCTAATTACTAATGCTATTCTAAGAAATATTCATAGGAAAGCAATTACTTATTTAGCCATATTATTCAATTCCCTAATAAAAATTGCATATTTTCCTAAGGAATGGAAACTGGCCACAATCATCATGATCAAAAAACCACGTAAAGATAACACTGACCCGCGTAACTACAGGCCTATTAGTTTACTGTCAACAGTTTCAAAAATATTTGAAAAAATTATACACTCTAGGCTCACTAATTATTTAAATGCAATAAATGCTATTCCGCATTTCCAATTTGGATTCAAATCAAATCACTCAACTACTCAACAACTCCTGAGTCTAACAGAACATATAAGCGATGGTTACGAAAAAAAACAACATACAGGTGCAGCCTTTTTAGATGTATCCCAAGCTTTTGATCGGGTCTGGCATGACGGACTCTTATATAAACTAAAAATGTTAAACACCTTAAATGTTATTTACAATCTAATTAAATCCTACTTCACTGCTCGCTATTTTAAAGTCAAAATAAACGACACTACGTCACAAATAAAAATTATAAATGCAGGTATACCTCAAGGTTCAAAGATTTCCCCGTTACTTTTTAACCTATATGTTTCGAACTTTCCTACATCAATTAATACGGAAATAGCACTTTACGCCGACGACAGCGCAATATATTCAAGCTCTACAGACGTTGAAACAGTGACAAAAAAAAATCCAAGACCACCTGAATGATATCCAAAAATGGGGAGAAAAAGGGAAAATAAAACTGAACCCTCAAAAAAGCACAGCAGTCCTTTTCACTAATCATCGCCCCAAAACTCCCGGCAATTTAAAACTGTACGGCAATAACATTCCCTGGTCACCTAGCATCAAATATCTCGGCGTAATATTTGTCAGGAAACTAACTTGGAACCCACACATCACCTCTAAACTTCAACAAGGCTACCAGAGACTAAAGATACTTTATCCTTTGTTAAACCGACAATCATCGCTAAGCTGGAAATGCTCCATTTTACTATACAAACAAATTTTACGACCACTAATTTTATATGCAGTCCCTGTGTGGGGAAATTGTACTAAGACCCATATACACAAGATACAAATATTTCAATCTAAAGTCCTCAGGACAATATCTAACGCCCCATGGTTTATACGTAATGCTGCACAGCACACGGACTTCCAGCTACCATTTATAACTGATTATATAAAGAAATTAACAATCAACTTCTTCAACCACTTACAGTCTGCTAGCAGCGCTAAATACTACAACCTAAGTGTCCCTCCTCCAATACGCTGTCTCAAGCGTGGACGTCCACATGACCTCCTACGCTAATTGTCCATTGTAATATATGTATTATTATTTTCTCATATTTATTAATTCTTAATTGAATCCTAACTGTACATACCTATTACTGCTGTAAAAAATATAGTTAGATATAAGCTCATAAACATTGTTAAATTCTAATTTATCAATTCTTACTGATTTTGTAATTTTTTTCTTTTTGTGTTAACATTTTTCAAAATGTCAAATATTATATTCTTTTAGCCTTAAGTTTAGATGACCAACTGTCAGGAAAACTTTATAAATAAATAATAATAATAAAAAAAAGGAACTTCCGTACGCCACAATTGAACATAGTGTAGTATAGGCCGATATGCAACCATACTATCTAGAGCCGTGCTGATACGCACCGAACGTATATATAATATAACTAACTATGTATTATATAGGTACATGTATTTCAGAACTGCACCGAATGTTTAAAGAAACGCATAAATTATATACAACGCCTCATATCTATATATATATTGTACAGTGGTGTTCTGGATTCAAGCTAGAAAATCCGGACTTCAGATTTTCAAATCTGAATTTTTGGATTTAGAAATCTGAGATTTGGGTTCATCATTACGGATTTCTATATTCTAACGATAGAACTTTCGTCACACCACTTTATGGTCGCGCTTTTTTGATTCTCGGACAGTATCAATATTTTAAAATCCAAAATCCGGATCAAATGTGAATTCCGGATTTTAGAATTCAAAATCCAGATTTACAGTATATTTCAAAAATCCGGGTTTTCAAACTTCGGCGAATCCTGAATTTTCCTATCACTAGTTCCCATAGGGTATGCTACATATTATACGTCGTATACTCTCAACATTATTTTGAAAATTCACGGGTATACTTCATACGTATACAACGTGACCGATTATTGAAAAGATAAAATCATCCAATTAGATATTATAGCGTTGTCGGCCTGATAATAGTGTCTGAAACGTTCAAGTAAAAGTTGTATTTTGGAAACTATTGTAGACGGGTATTAAAATAAAATTCCAATTCCCAATGTTTTGAGGCATCAATATATGTTTTAGAAAAAACTCGAGTATTTAATTAGTTGAAAACTTACTGTGCATTTCAATACTTATCGAATTAAGATAATCATCGCATGTATAATATAAATAAATTATTAATTAATATGAACTTGAATAATATAATGTTTTCACTACTTTAAACTACTAGCTGTCGTAATGCATACATTTAAAATTAATAAGTCCTTAATTTCGAAAAACAACCATCGATTAGCAAGTGTGTTGGCATATTAGCATTGATTATTACTACTATACTTACTATATTATTATACTATTTATTATTATTTATATTTATATTTATATTTATTATTATTTATTATTTATACTGTACAATACTATGTACTTATAATCAATGATTTTAGTATGCGAGTATATTATTATTTTAAATTTATTCTGTCAACGGAAATACATATTCGATTATTCCCATTACACATTTAATCATTTTCGTTATTTGATTAGATAATAAAACCAAATTAATTACCTTTACGTTTCATATACTATAAATAAGACCGTAGATCTATATGCAAATAATAACTTAATATTAAGGAAAACATTTATTAGATAAGTTTTTTTTTGACCTCTCTCACACTGCGAGCATGCCATAGGCGAACATTTGATTGAATTTTTGGGGGGCTTTAATAATCAAACGTAAAATGATAATTATAAAAACAACGAATAACATTTCAAATAAAGTTTCAATGTTGGGGGGCTATTAAAATATTTAGGTGGGTTAAGCCCTCTTCAGCCCCCCCCTCCCCGATGTCCGCCAATTGAGCATGCCCATTATTCTGTTAAAAAAAAATACTGAATCACCCTTAAGCGTCTATGTTAGTGACCCCGTGCACAAAATATTATAGTTACGTATAACGACTTGGTGCTATTCATAATCACTAGACATAATATATTATGTTAAATGTATACAACGCGCTATTCTGACCATCGTGCAATTAGTTACATCGTTGGTGTACACGCTTGTTTTTCGGCATTAGTCAAAAACGCGTGTTTTTCATGTTACTATATTGTATATTAAGTATAACTACTTTATTTATTATTTAATTATTTTTTTCCTACTCGAATTGTTACCCCTTCCCGAACATGATACCGCCGCACGCATTGCGCAGTTTTCACATTAACAGCCTATTGTTGTTTAGTATTTTGTACATTATATATTATCACATGATTTATATTCTAATGCGAATCAGGTACACGCGTATTTTAAGTGGTATAACACACATACTTCGTGATAGTATTGTTACACGCTTTTTATCTTCAAAACACTTTTATGGCTCGACAGTATACGTTTATTTTAATTTTTTCGCAAGTACATAAGATGTCGTAATTTGCAGCGCTACACGATAACCATTATGTATAGAGTGGCGCGAAACTTCTAAAAATGTAGTCATAGTCAGATCATGGTACAACTACTACTGCTCCAAGCGGCCTCGTCCCATACGTTGTGTGTTGAAAAACAATTAGTAAAATTCTAATTTGTATTTACCTTTTATCATACTATATCTATTTAGTGAAATCAATTTAGAACTATGCACTTATTGTAGTAATAATATTCTGGGGGGGGGAGATTATTTAGTTATTATATAACAGTAACTATTAGCCGTTCGGACCCCTCCGCAGTATGCCTTGGCCATACTTTTGAAATAGTCATGGCCTAACGTAATTGCATTATAGGGTTTGGTACTAAGTATGTTAGTCGAATTTCCCTTCTTACTTAAAATATAAAAATCGTCAAACAACATCAATGGCGTGGATACAGCTGATAATGGTCTACGTACTAAAAGATGAAAAATGATTATAGTTATACTTTTTTTGTATACAATATTTAACGATATTATTTTTTTCTATTAACAAAAGTTATATTTACAATCTGTACAGAAAAGCACAATAAGGAAATTTGATAATATAATACGTAGTAAAAATACAATGACTTGATTGGCTTGATGTGGGAAACCGTCCATCAACAGTACCTTCTGTTTAACTTAGTAGGTTCATTATGGAGAGACCGTTTTATTTATTTTGTTAGACAAGGGCGTCTCGTGGCCATTTTATTTTTAATATTGTATTTTTAACCACTAATCTTTTTCATCAGAATATATTAGAAAATGTTTTTAATATTTTAAATATTTTTATGTTTGTAACAAAACCGCATGTAAATGAAGGTATTACTGTTATGTTACATAATATTATACTAATATCTTGTAAAAGATGAGTTAAATTTTTGAACATTTTCCTAGAACCTAGTATGGTTTAACCCAATTGCAGTTCTACCATTAGCTTTTTTTTTTTTAACTCAATTATGGATGAAATTTGACTAAAATGCAATTCGACCTCGTTCTCGGCACCACTTTACGTATATTGAGCAATCGAGTGGATGTTCGGTTTTAAAACGATTCGGTATCCTTCGGTATTCGTTTGAATCTAAAAGCATGTGTAAATGTGTAATAGTATTATAATTACGTAATACGCGAATAATTTAAATTTGTTTTCTTTACGTAAACGTTTGCCAGTGGCATGTTGTAGTGTGTAGAATATATAATATACGGAAAACGATGTGAAAAATTGGATTGTTCCGTATAAAACAGAAAAAAACTCCGCAATATTTTTTGGAAAACTGAAAGCATATACAAGACATACATATAGGCGATACTGCGACGAGCAAAATGTGTACGAGCGCAGTTTTATTTCTTTTCCTTTCTACTCCCCTCCCCCCTCCCAAGGAGTTTATATTATATATATATATATAATATTTCTCTTGCAGCGCGCGTAGGTTTCTTCTGTGCGCGTTCAAGATGGCATATTAACGATTTCGGGCTCGTAAATCTAAAGTCACGACATGAAATACGTACATAATTCGAAACGTACATAATATATTATAATACGTTTCAGTCGAAGCATCATTATATTATAATAATATTATAAATCGTCTGCGCCGTAATACAACGAAATGTTCTTGATATATTATATATTCCGTATTACCGTAGGTATTATAAATCGTATTCGAAAAAAATTAAACAACTCTCGTTATATTATTTATACTGTTATAATATTATATACACGTATACTTATAATTATGTCGATATTCACGTTAATTTTTTGGGGGGTTTTTTTTTTTAATTTTAATTTTCGGTTACAACGTATTATTATTTAGCTGCGAGTCCACGGTGTAAACTTATTTAACCAGCTATTTTTCGGTCTTTCGGATAATGGACTCGTTATTTTAAGCTATAAATTCTTATGTAATCGCATATAATAAGTCCGCACTACGCAAACACGCAAAAGTACATAATTACATATAGTTTTAATTGCGTGTACAAAAATACAACTTTCACCGTGCGTATATTACAAAGCTCCCGTTTTATTTTCAAACCCGCTAATTTATTGTTCGACGACCGGTTATAAATCATAAAGTTCTTAAATATTCGGTTAGATGAGAGACGGTGTATTTTTTTTTTTTTTTTTAAAACCTAATATATTACATACGCATCGAGCTTAATTATAATATTTCAAATAACGTACATTGATGATCTATTATAATATACGCGTTAACATTCGTTTTCCGATCCTCCCAAAAGACGTCGGGAAGATAATTAAAATATTATATATTTTATATGAATAAAACACAGCTGATAAATATTCAAGTGTATTTCCACTGTATACAATAATATAGTAACATCCAAATTCGGCAAATTCACCAATATTTATTTATTCATCATTCGGACTACCTATACATTGACCTGAAACAAATATTAATAAAGACAATACTATAATATTTATAGTAGAATATTAAAATTATGTATTAATATTTATATAGGTATATTTTAAATCTGTATCACATTTTTATAGAATATTTTATTATATTGTTAATATGTTTATTCCAATTTAAGTGCTTAAATATACTTTAATTAAAATTATTACGAACAAGAGTATGCGCGTATCATTATAGTGTACATATTACATTGTTTCTCTTATTACGAAGAACAAAATACATGTTTTATGGGAATTTCTTTCCTCGTTATATTTCATGTATGTTGACATTGCTACAGTTTCGGAGGTTTTACACTGCTACTTGTTTATTTATACAAGCGCACGGGTAATATTAATTAGCTGTACAAATAACACTTAATAATTAACATCCTGTGAAAATACAACGATTAAAATCAAGGAAAATATGAATTTTAAATTCTGTGTAAAATATACTGTGTGGAATAATGTTATTTTTTTTTTTATGTTTTCTTCATCAAATTTATCTTTATTTATGGCACACTAACATTTAGCTATAAGTTGAACGCGATTACTATTAACATTATGCGTATATGTATAATCAATTTGGTTTTAAGTGAAACCAACGGATTATTTTTTCAAATACCGTGTAAAGTAATCAGGTAGTGTAATCTTATAATATATGGGGTTTTTTCAGAAATTTTGTTGATTAGAAATTTTGAACAAAGTTTTAATATTTCTCAATACTGCAGGTTTCGTATCGATGTACGAGTAAAGCTATATTCTTCAACTTATGCTGGCTTATCTTATTTATTTTGTCATTACTTTTCTAGACTGACCGAGTATACATAATTATTTTACTCATGAACATTTTTTTTTCAAAAATTTAATATTTGAAAGAGTTTTTTTTTTTTTATAATTATACAAAATTAACATCGTCGGCAACTATGGCTATTGAACAAACAACAATTTGCTTAAGTTAGATGGGTTATGAACATGGAATTAGTGTATTGACGTAGATGTTAAAATTGTATTGTATAGATTGCTGGTTAACTTTAATAATGCGATTAGGTCGATTGTAGATGTTGGATCCTGGTTGAAAATTTCGTGCGAGTGTATCGATTTCTTTACGTTCTGGTTAGTATTCGCGGTATTAAGTTGATAAGTGTTTAATAGATATTAGGGTATACACCACAGATGGTGGTGCAGGAAGTTGATTCGTTTTTTGACACTGCAGGTATCCATGAGTTAGTGATGAGTGATGACCTATTTGGAATCTGTTTATTATTATCGCATATCTTCCGGTGTACTATTTAAGGAGCATGGAAATATTGGCCTTTTGATTTCATTAAGTTTTGTAGATTTTTTTCGCCACTATTTTTTCCATCCGTCAAAAATGTGGTTTTTGTATGGGGTATTTTTTGAATACTTATATAGGAAAAGTAGGACAGCTTTGGTGGAGTTGTGGGCATATTTTGCAGATTTGTCCGTTCTATCATTGCCGACGATATTATTACAATGACCAGGATTTTATACGAAGGAAATGTGTTGATTATTACTTATGAATGTTTTGTAGATAATATTTTGTATTCTTTTTTCGCAATATCGGTTGGAAGATGTGTGTTTTTGTACTTGTAAAAGCAATGAACTGAGTCGCTGAGAATAGTAATAATAATACGGTTATCATTGAATGAGTTTGCAGTGAAGTTGACGGCTTCGTTTATAGCTTAGGTTTCTGCTGAGCAAATTATATGGCATATTGGTATGATAGTTTTAGTCAAATTTATTTTCTTTAATTATTTCATCTGATCTACACGTAAATTTAACATTTTTATTTAACCAAGAATAAATATTATTTTACTGTACTCATTTCCTTAATATGATGTGCGGGTGCTGTTGGTGTATCTAAGAAATTGAACGTGGTAAGTGTTACACATCGAAAAAACAACAGTTATTATATGTACCAGAATTTGTCGTTAAGTTATACTCGTATTATTGTCATGCTTATGAGTTATACGATTATATTCAAAACATAAATTGCACCATATATGCATTTTCTTTCCTATTCTATTCGACCGTCAATTAATGTACAAACAAATTACACAACTTCTGCTGCATTTTGTCAATAAACACTTGAACGTTTATTATAAGTTGGTTATGTACTTGGTCAATATATGGGCAACTGGATTTTGTTCGGTAAATCTTATTATGACATTATTTATAAGTATTATATCATAAACGATAACCGAAATTTGAATATAAAATCAATTCACTTAATTTATTTATTGTATACATATTGCATATACAATAAAAGTATATTGTTCATAATCTTTCACATAATTTGTATTCGTCATAGTTTGGGTGTCCCGCTACTTTTATGTGTCTAGAGTTGTATCGTCGAATTAGTAATGGGGGTTTTTTTTTTGTTGCTGAATTATTTTTTTATTTATTTTAGATTTTAAGAGAAATCTATTTTGTTGTCTGCAGTGATGTTTTTCTTCTATTGTGGACGATTCTCGAGTAGTAAAAGCCACTAAAACGCACAGCACAAGTTTTATGCATTTAACGTTTTCGATCAGAAATCGGTTACTGCCAAAGTTAGACACTTTGAAGAAGTCGTTTTTTGACATTCTGAACAGTAAAAGAAAGAACTGGAAATTATTTCGAATAAAATCTTAAACTTTTTCCTTGCAAGTACCTATAGTTTTATTTATATTTTCTTTGTTGAAGATGCGTTTATACATCGACCCAATTTTTGTTACACTGAAAATATACAATTATGAAACATTAGTAATATTACTATACCTGTACCGCGTTCAGTGAAATGTGATTAGACTTTGAGCAAAGTGACATTAGTCTAATAATGAGGTTTATTTATTTGCTTTTTTAAACAGTTGTTTTTATATGAAAATTGTTGGTAGTGTAGATTTTTTCATAAGAAAACTTTATACCAAAAATCTGACACTGGTTACGTACATTTATAATGTAACTTTCTATTCACTTTAATCAGTGTTTTATTCAGTATAAAAACTTAATAAAAACTTGAAAATAATAAAAATATAATCAAGCTTTTACATGTCAACCCACATAGTAAATAATATTGTGTGTTATATATATTTATGTGACATTTGTAAATACATTATCACAGACGTACTTATAACTTATTGAACCTTTTTTAAACATTTTTTCTATATAAATTAGGCTCTGAATGTGTTTATTATCTTAGATTTATATTTTTTATTATCACTTATATTGATATTTTTAACTTGTTATATTTATATATTTTTTACTTTATAACTAAGTTTTTAAAAAATATTTTTAAACAAGAGAAAATTTGAGTGATCTATATATGGTAATCGTGATTTGAATACATACGCGTATTATATAAATCGTTTGGATTATGAACTTATTGCTAATTAGGTTTTATTTGAAATTAAAGTTGAAATGATATTTATAAAGCCTATATATATATATAATACCAATATACCTGTATAATAATCTAATTGGATTTAGCTGGTGTCAGTGATTAAATTATTAGTATTATTATTTAGCGTACTTACGGTTTACAAATGCAGATGACGCAGATTGATGAAATTTACACTATTTAAAACTCTGTTGAGGATAACGAATAAATGATTAATATTTGTCAGCATAATGTAAAAAAAAAAGTCCGTACAACACCGATATTTCTATTTTCAATCCATAAATTATCTAACCCATTTGGGCCCTGATTTTCTTTCGCACATGCAAACGTGTATATCATTATATTGTCCGCCGTATGAGAATAACATAATGATTTATGGTTATAATTTATAAAACTAAAATATATGATAAACACGCAAATATTTCGTGACCCGTATCCTACCGGGTAATTTTAATTTTAGACTATAATAAACTTTATACATATTTTCTTTTTTATTGACTTGAATCGAATTTGTTTATATTCTATAAACTTTATAGATTATTGGAAATCTGATATTTTTTTTTAACGCTTATTATGAAGGTTTACGTTACGAGTGTTTTTGGCAACTGCGTATAGTTATTAGCCGACGATTAAATTATGATATAATGCTTGGATGATTTCGCAGGCGTTTGAACTGTTTGAAGGTTAAGCCTCTTTTTCTTTACATAGGTACAGAATATATTATAATTTGACTTAAATTTAGAAGATACTTGTATTACTCGAATTTGTTAATAATAAAACATAAAAGAGATTTTTGTATTTTGTTTTCGAAAAGTTGTTCCTATAATCGTTAATTCATTGTAAAATCAATATTTGTCATCTGAGAATAATAATTGAAATAATTTATATTTAATGGAGACTATTCGTACAATATAAACAGGAAGTATAATGATAATGAATATTAATCGTATACCGTTTATTAACTAAATTAAAAATAATATGCTTGTAGTCATGTAGTAGTATCTAGTATAGTATAATAGTATAGTAGTAGCGTATTGTAACAGTACATGCAGAGTATTATTTTTAGAAATTTATAAAATAAGTTTTTGTTGGCATCAAAAGTTGTAGTTTCAAATAATCCCGGTTTTAGATGTATGTTGAACACAATAAGTGTAAAATGATCAAGCTATATTGCTATAAATGTGTAAATTCTAAATGAATAGGTCACTTAATATTGGAAAGAGATTTGAATTATTTGAACATTTATTCTAATCATAAATGATTAATAACGATAGAAACAATTTTGATAGGTCTTTTACCTAATTTATAATTAATTTACTACAGTTACTTTTGTTGACTGGTAAATATGACGGTAAGTTATAATACATTGCAGTTTATCTTTATATCTATCAAGTACATATTATATTATCGACACCAAATTCCTAGTAGATATATTATGCTATACACACATCTCGATGCTACATTTTTATCTTCTCCGTTCCTATACTATATACATTATATTATGGTCTAAAAAGTTGAACTCTGAAATGAGTTACGCTGAAAAAACTACGAGTATATACATTAAATGTGCATAATATATCGATGACCGTTTCGTATCCTTTGGCAGAGAGGATAACGCGAATAAGCATGCACTGTCAAGTTGGACATAAAATAGCTTGCAAAGCTTGTTTCACTGTACAAATCGTGGACAACTACAATATCTATATGTAGGGCACGTGATGAGAAAATATACAAATACAACTAAACTGAACTGCCTTGGCAGAAGACTGATGTTGTGGTTAAAGAATAATCGGGGAATGATGCAGTAAAATTCGGGATACCAGTTATTCGGAGCCAGCACGAGTCGAGTAAAGATAGTCAATTTAATATGACCGTCATGTCAAAGGGATTTGGGGATATGGTTTATGAAGAAGAAGAAAAATATTTAATGGATTTTTTCTCATATATATATATATATATTAAAGTGTTATTAATTTTACAGTCGGTTAAATCCTAGTACAGTGTGCCAACAAACTTATAATGATTTACTACATTTTTCGCTTCGCAGTGATTAATAATTGTTGTTTTACATTTTGATTGCCCATTATTATTTCGTTAAACTAACTTGATAAGATTTTACATTTTTCTTGATATTTTCTTTCGGATGTTTATGGCCTCATTTCGTATTTATCCTATAAATACCGTTTCCTGCCGTGTTCATGTACGCAACCATTATTTCTCGTTTAAACTTTGTCCATAGAATTTCACCCGTGCAACTAATAAAGGTTCATAACTACAGCTAGGTATCTATAATATAATAATATGATACGATAGAATTAAATTTGCAAAAAACTTTCTTCGTATAATATATAGCAATAATAGGTTTACAGTCGATATTATTTTATCTACACCCACCCGCGTACGCGAAGTAGTGTGTAGAGTTTAAACTGATAGTTAATGAATGTAAATTTGTGACGTAGAAAAATACGGGTTGGATCAATTTTAATTTTTCATAGATTTTTTTTTTTTTTGACAATTTTACGAACTGAAACTTTCATGTTTCCTATCGTCAATTAACCAGCTTGGTGTAGTATTTATAATTGATTATTGATTATTGTTGACCTTTTTATTGTACCCAACTGCTTGATTCGTCGTCGGAAACAAACTAATACTTAATGATATTGTTCGAACACTATTTTGCCGACTCAAGACTCTAAATCTCATATCGCATTATTATTAATTATGTTATTAAGTCGGTATAAATGGTCTGTGTTCTATTAGAACACTTCAGTGAGTTTAACTGTCCATCAATTATATTAATTTAACCGTAATAATTAATAGAGGAAGAGTATCCATTTTCGAGTTTCACATATATGTATGTATACATATATTAGTACGTATAGGTACTACTTTTTTTCGATTATAATAAATTTCTCTTACTAAATTGTAATAATATAATATGTAACCGTTAAATCGTATCATAATGTATATATAATTATACATATAATACATCGTGCACAAGCGGTATGCGCATTTCATTATAAATATTAAATGCTACCGGTATTCATTTTTAAATATAGAGAAATACTATAAAAGAAAATTATTATTTATAGGTACTGTCTGAGAACATAATATTAATACACTGTTATAAAGATAGACACAACTACTATATTACTGCGCTATAGGCATACCTAATGACATTTCATTCATACCAGGTCAGCCTGTTTGATGTGTATACTTTTCTTTGCATTCGTTTTGTTTTCTTACTGCTACGAACTGCGCCGCACACGAGCACATAATAATAATTTATAGGCGTGTACTGTGCGCGGTCTCCGATTTCCGGTCCAGTCTGAAATCATTTTTGAGCATTCCTCATTCCAGAACATGGCTCCGACTGTTTATTATTATTACTTTTCTATTCACCGGTGTGCTCGACCAAAACTATAGTAATACAGCGTTGCGATGATTGTTCTAAAACGATTGAAAATACAAAACGTATAATAAACGTAACAAATTATGTTTCAAGCGCGTAGTCTTGGAGTAATAATTTCAGATAGGTATAGCGAGATATTTTTTATAAATATACCACGTGTCGTACGATGTTATATGTTTTTTCCATGCTATGTTCCGTGATCGTTGATTTTTTAAAGTGCCTATTTGTTATTAATTTCCAATTTTATTCGTTCACTTTCAGATAATAGAAATTTATGTCAATACAGTCCAGTCGAAGGTAAGTTATACTCTGGCACCAAAAAGTCGAATTTTCCAAACTTCTCGATCAATAATTGTACTAATTCGTACCAATACGTATTAACATAATGTTACCGATAATTTTTGTTCGAATAATTATCACTCACACGGTAAAAATAAGAAAAAGTTTGGAAATTCCTACTTTGCAGTGCAGGTACTTGGGGTAACTTATACCTCACATTATTATAGTGACCCAAACGCATGCCCAAGGCAATAAGGCTGTATAAATAGTATGCGTGTAAACGCGAGGAGTAAACAATATTTATACATCGCACGAGTATATATGAACAAACAACACAAATAATAATTAGTATAGTAATAATAACTTTCGGTAACAATATAAAGAGACGATTATACATAGGAATTGAGAATGGAAAACTGTACCCAAATTAATTGTATTCGTGCATAATCCTCAGGTGAGCAATTAATTTTTTATTTGTGTGTAACAATAATTAGTAATTTAGTTGAATTTATAATAATATTATTATACTGGTTATAATAATGGGTGCCTAGTTTTTCGGCGTTTTTATTGAGTGATCGTATGTATTTGCATCATAAAGTTCACCGGTTTTCGTTGTCGACCATACGAAAAATAATAGCTGGAAAAAATACTTATAAAATACACGGGGGTATACGTGTTTATAATAATTTGACGATGAATTATTCATCGGAGATTATAGCAGCTGAAAACATTTAAACGTGTAGGACACGATTATTATGATGCCAAAACATTTATTTTTATTTTTATATGGATCGCGTTGAAACATTATCCATGTACCTTACACAAGGCGCAGCCCGTTCTTATATGATGAACCATAATTAAAAAAGAAAAAAATTAAAAAAAAAAATACAATCATGATAATTACATTGCAATCAACAAAAATTCGTATACATAAATGTATTATAATCATATTAATACATTCGTGTTTTGTATTTTTATACATATACATATATATACATACATTATTGTTTCCATACTATATTATTTTACATTTGTATGCGCACGCGGTGGAAACTGTATGTTTTTTTTTATATGTATTAAAATATCTCTGATTCGACACATTCGCTGCCGACGGATAAAATAATAATCTTACATACAATCGCATATACATATAATATTGATGATTCCTATACGCATATGACGTACGCTTAATAATAAAACATTTTATCGCATAATCATATTTATTCATCACATATTTGATAGTGCCTATCACGGACGATCTAGGACAACATTTTGAACGTGGCCATTTGGACGCAAAAAAATATAAAAATAGCATTATATAGTATCATACTCGTTACCTAGTATGGTATCGTATCATTATTACCTAATTGTAGATAAACGAATTTTCAGAATAGTTTAAAAACTATTATTGAACAATATACTTATGCTTATTAATTAATTGTTTAATTTTTATGTTTGTTTTATTTATGTTAACTGCAACGTACGTTATTTCATTTATATTATAATTATTTTCAAATTTCAATTGTATACCAGTACTACCTACATATTATTGTTTTCATTAAACGATATATTATGATATTATTATACTATACGATAAAGTATAATTTTGGCGTTTAAACGACTATGTCTAAATGTCCCTGTTCACGATGTGAAGTTAAATAAGTTAAATGGGAAAATTATAATACACAAGAATAATGATACAACTCAAAAAAGTAAATTTTTCAGTACCTACATTGCTTTAAAAATTAAAAACTAGCGATTATGCTATAAGGGAATAACAAAACTACAGCTATTTTTGGAAAAAGCAAAAATGTCGTTCTTGCACATAAAAATATGGGTATTTTGCAATGTATTTTCATAATAAACTAAAAATGCTAATTTTTGAGTTCTGTCACTATTCTTGTGCACCGACGATATAATATGTTATGTTTATTATACGTCTGATGTTTGTGGAACCTACTAATACTTTTATGCAAGACTTTCAGTTATTTATTATTTCTACATGAAATATATAAAATTTAACACAGTTTTGATAAAAACTATTATGACCTCGTGAATTTTATGATAACACGTTCGTCGCTGGTTGAGTTATTTTTTTTATCGATCTTGCAGCATGTACGTACCAGGTAAATCCGAAACGTGTTTAACATAAGGACCTATAATGCTTCAGCGGGTAGCTGCGCACATTAACAGCAATATGTACTCGTGATGGAAAAATTCGGAATTCGCAAAATTTTGAAAAACTGGATTTTCGAAATTCGAAATCCGAAATCCCAATTTTACTGTAAATCTAGATTTCGGATTCTAAAATCCGGAATTTGCATTAAATCTGGGTTTTGGATTTTAAATTATTGATTTTGTCCGAAAATCAAAATAGTGACCAAAAAGTGGTGTGACGAAAGTTTTATCATTATAATACAGAAATCCGTAATGATAAACCCACATCTCGGATTTCTAAATCCAAAAATTTGGATTTTCTAGCTTGAATTCCGAAATTCGGAATCCGGATTTAATTCCCATCACTAACATTATGTACTCGTAACTCGTGTCTGGATTTGTAAATGACAATAATAGTCACCGCTCTAAACAATGAATGCCGAAATTACCGAAATGTTCGAAATATGCTTATCAGTGCACGTGTATTGATAGTAGTAACAATAATATCATAACTATTTGCAATTCCTTATTATATATTATTTAATTAATCACTCCAACCGGTTAGTCCGTTTAATCAACACAATATGTATTGGTCGCGACTGGACAAATAACCGGTTAGTTTGATGGCTGAATGGCGCATATTATTATACTCGTTATTCATTTTTATATTGCGTTCTAATCGTCAATTATTACAATAATATATATATATATATATATATATAGACTGCTTATAGTCAGTAATCATTCATCAGTGTAAAAAACAATAATCGTAATTATAAACAATCAGAAAGGTGAATATAAATGTACGTCTGTACGTCAGTTAAAATAATATTTCGAATAATTCTCTTTTGTTTGTTGCCTATATATCGAGACCCGCTAATATAAGAACACTAGATTTGTAATAACCCAACATGGGTCCGAGAGCATTACCTATAATATACCAGTTATTACATATGTGCTTATATACTTACTCTTTTTCCGTTTAACGTATTCCGCCAATTTCTGTGTTTATGTGTCAAACAAAGAAGTGGAAACCACGCAATATAGTTTCACAAAAACCAAAATATAATACTGCAAAATTTAATTCCCACCAATAAAAATGATAACGGTGTATACCTGAATATTTAATACAATATAGTTGGTTATTATAGTTTATAGGGTATGCGGTTTTTTTCTTTCTAAATGGTTGGAGTCAAAAACATTCTACTTATACACAGAAAATTATACTTACACAAATTTACATTAATGTCTATTGCTTATTTACTATAATAAAATGTTTACACATGTAAACTTATAGTTGTGAATGTATCTGAAACAGAATAACTCGCATTTATTCGTGAATTTACTGTAAATTGCTGAAGGTATATTTACACACATAATGTAGGTATAATATCATAGGCGGAAATTGAGGGGTGGGTGCTTAGAGGGCTTAGCCCCTTCCCGGATTAAAACTTTATTTGAAATGTTATTCGTTGTTTTTAAAATTATCATTTTACATTGGATTATTATAGCCCCCCTAAAAATGCAATCAAATATTTGCCTATGTATAGCATATAAAATAATAGACGTATATATTATATACTTTTAAATCAGTAAATGTATTTACAGGACAAAGGACAGCATTATATAATGCCAAGACCTTTCACCCGATTACAATAGTGTTCGTCATACATATCCTAACCTATTATGTATACAAGCTATATTTAAATTGTATTATATACATACATACTAAGTCATGTACAAAATCCAATTCTCAAGGGTTATCTATCATTCGGCTTTTTCTCAAATTTCGTACATATATTTTCGAAATTCATTATAATATTTAATACATTTTGGTTTTATTTAACACGTTTACCGCCAGCATGAGATTTTGTATGGGATCTCAACATAATATTTAGTCCTGACCGCCCAAAGGTTTTTCATAGGTTTACTCAAAAAAATAGTGTAGACACAACATTGTTTGACTTTATTTAAAAATTATATTTATATCGTATTCTTATATTCAAAACTGTTAACCTAAATCATTGTTATAGGTTGTCAATCAACCAATAAATAAAGTGTATTTGCAATGTGCAGTAGTGTTTTTATATAAACAATATAAGCAGATTCTGTAAGTTAACTAAGATAAAATAAACATGTTTAATATCATTGCGATATAGGTGTAGGCATATCGTTGTCAGTACGTGTGTTTTAAAGTTAAGACTACAACTTTTTTATCGGCCCGCACATATACGCATATTATAATATTTGATATGTGAGTATGCATAATGTATGTATAAATAATAGAATCATCTCGTAAGCAGTAATAATAATCTATATGAGATATAATAAATAATAATAATAATAAATACCTACTGTTAAACTCGTATTACTGGAAGTTCACCATCGGAACCAGTTTCGACCAACCATATTATACCATATATTTATTGTACGTGTGCAGAGCAGCGGTATTATAATATATATTATGTTGTAGGCCAGGCGCGCACCCAGGATTTTCGTTTGGAGGGGGCTTAAACATTTTCCTATTTTCTTACCACACAAGTAAATAATTACCACAAATTATAAATGATAATTTTTTTTACTATTATTATTATATGTTATATTATTATATGTTTAATTAATTATCATTGTAATTCTATATTTGTAAAAATATGTTATAGTAATGTATAATTTAGTGAAAAATATTTTTATTTTTTTTTTTTTTTGGAGGGGGAGCTTCAGCCCTAAAGCCCCCCCCTGGGTTTGCCACTGTTGTAGGCACATATTGAATAGTCGCTGCAACAACAGAGTTAGCTGCAGAGTACACCAATTCTTTCACGCGCTATACTACCTTATACTGTAAGGCTTGGTGATTCATTTCTATGGCTGCCTAGATAAAATCAAAAAAAATGTTGAGGACCCCAGAAAAAACTAAAACATAATTTTATCATAAATATATTTATTTTTTTTTTTGTATTAAAAATACATTTTAAGACAAATTTTAAAAGATGAATGCGATCGGATAGCGCGCGTCGTGGTCGTTTTATTCGAAAAGTTCCGCCATATTCTGGCTAAATAAAAATCTTGATTTTAGCATTAAACTGTTGGTATAATTTATTCGAATTTCTATACGTTATCCGTTATTTATTTCTAATCTATATTTTTTTGACAGAAAATAAAAAAAAAAAACAAAACCGCTCTGAGCCTGCCCGTGTTTTTCGACACGGTGTCGTACGATCGCCCGGCGGCGGTGCCAAAGTCCGTCCAACGGTCACTGCAACTTGCTGCTGCTACAGGTTGTGCGCGCACCACGTCTACTGCTGCTGCTGCTGCTGCAGTGTCCGTTGTTATATCGTACCCGATTACGACGTATCGTATACACATATTGGTATGCGTTTTCATGCGCAAACATTCGCCATCACGCTGATGCAACGGTAATGGAACCCCGGGGCGAATATGATATGGTTGAACCCTTTACGTATAATATTATACATATAAAGGTACACCTATACGTGGATAAATATATATATATATATATATATATATACATATAATAGTACATGCAGGTGCGCAGAGAAGAAATACATACGGCACCTGTTTTATAAAATTATATCCGTGCGCACATTATACACACAATGCGTGGTTATAAAATGAGTGCTCGTATAATAATATGTGCGTGTGTATTGTTTCATATTATTTTCGGCGATTAAGCTCCCAGAGAGATCGCGCGATATTGTACATGTACATATTATTATATATATACAGGGAGTTCGAGGAGAGGCCACCCAAAAATATACAATTTGGCCGAGGGGTTGAAAATTTCGGCAACTTTCTAAACCGAAGGTGATTATCGGGCCGGCAAGAATCCGTGTTGGTATGTGTGTGTGTGTGTGTGTGTGTGTGTGTGTGCGTGTGCCGAAAAATGAACACATACAACGCCCTACTCTGTACACGTAAATGTTGCGAGGAATATGAACCGAAAAATAAAATAAAAATTAAAGTTATACCCGAATTTGGTCACGAAGTTTACCAATTTAACCTATCTGAGCGTGTTATCTATCGATAGTGGGCGTATTTGGACCGGTATGATTCGCTACATCAAACCGCTTATTATTATGTGGCCAAAGTGGTAATTAAAGAACATTATTATGATTTTGTTGTTGTCACACGCGGGTATACGCACACATATGGGTACTGGTAACGTGCACGCAGTATATACCAGGTATATTATATATATAATATATACCTCGTATGAACTCGTATAAACCGCGGGTGGACTTATCCCTTGCGGTGAGAGCCAGAGAGATATCGGAAATCAATGCAACGTTAAACTCCGATAACATATTATAATAATAATACATGTAGTACACGTCATTCGGTCGGATTTTTTTCGATTTTTTTTTCCTTATCCTATCACAAGGTTTTTTTTAGTCGGTTTTTTTTTTCAGTTTTTCGTAAACAAAATGTCCGACGAAATATTAATAACATTATTATTTTTATTATAATATTAATAACAGTATACATATTATATTATTATAATGTTAGTGTTTATAGGTTGCCGAGTGCGCGAGTGGCCAATGAGTTATATTTTTTTCCTTACTTTATTTTCAACAACTTGCGCGGAGATCTTATCGCGGTGAGCGGTTAAATTGAGTCATTATATTATATTATCCGGCGTAGGTACGCTTGTACCACCGTATACATATATATTTATATATGTACATAATACAAAACCGTATAGTGTGAACAAGACCGTATCGTTAACTCCGCGAACGGCAAGAACAATAATTACGATCATTATTTCGTTTTTCGATAATAATTATACCTACTACTACTACGCACCCACACATACTCATACATCATACACGTATTATACCTATGTATAAATGCCGCACGTACCTAACTAATCCCATGATGAACCGTGTATACGTATCTGAACCGTACGTAGTATATTTGTCTGTGGGCATCGCCCATTTGCGCCAAATTTACTTGCGTAAACATTTGAAATTAATGACTTGGTTAATTCTTGTATTTTAAAGACTTATTTAAAACGTATGCCTGTAACGTATACTAAAGTTATTTTTATAAGTCTATAGATTTTAAATTTTCGTGGCATGTAAATATAATTACACTATAGATAATTCGTCATTAATAAATAAAAAATCTTCTATTTTAGAAGTAGTGAAATTTAGATCGTTTAAAGGTTGTACAACATAATACAACTGATATAAAACTTGTTTGTTTATCTTTTGATGCAATAATATACAAAGCTTTAAAATCTATAGACTTATAGAAATAACTTTATTATACGTTACAGACATACGTTTTAAATACATCTTTAAAATATAAGAATTAACCAAGTCGTTAATTTAAAATGTTTACGTAGGTAAATTTGTCGCAAATGATGGGCTGTTGGAAAAAATATACCTTTTTTATTTCGGCGCAAACGGGCTGTACCCAAAATGAATTAATTTTTTTTGGCGCAAACGGGGAACACCGTTTTCTGTAAATAGGTTAGGTTAGGTGAGCCGCTCTTATATATCTATACGATATTGGTTTTCGCATTTTTTTTTTTTTTTTTTGTCATAACCCGTTAGTAATCCATCACACGATATATATTTATAAACGAACGCGTCTTGATTGAAAAGTTGAATAGGTTTTTCATCGAAGCTACTTGCGCATATTGCAATCACTGTTTACACACAATTATTGCGGTACACTGGTGAAAATATAAACCTCGTTTCTGTATTATAAATATAACGATTTGATTAAACCTAGTCAGGCCCAGGATAAAACTACTCCGTCACACGCACCATAAGATAATAATGAAATTCTTCTATTTATCTATAATATAATCTATTTGGTGCATACGTCTTTCGACCGTGTTAGTCCGGAAAGTCTTACACTACAGGATACAAAAGTCAGTCCGGGATGCTCGTGGATTTGATTGTGTTTACGGTGCACTAATATTATGTATTTAAAAACTATTCACGTGGCGTATAAACGGTGAGGTGCATTTTCTACAAACAAAATAGATATATTTTTAAACATCGTCGTTATACATAGTAAAACTATACCGCTTAAGACGCTCTTTAAGGGACCAAATCTCTGTAAGTTGAGCGTCTTATGTGTGAATTGATATGAAAAAATTAACGATGGAAATGTCGCGTTATAGTTTTTTTTATTATTGAAGATAATTTAACAGATAATACATTTATAGATTAACTATGTAATATAAGATATTTACATTTTTATTATATTTATATTTGATTAAATTTATTGAATTAAATTACAAAATACCGCTTGCCATAGCGAAATGACGATTGTACACTTACGAACGAACTGCACTTGGATTAATTTCATAATAAAATAAATCGAAAAGAACACTTGAATACCAACATGTCTACTTGCGTGTTTTTATTTTCCCACAATTACTAAAATGTATCGTAATCTGCTGATGAAAAAAGCGTTTTATCCGGTTACATATATAGAGAAAAATCGAGCATCTATTTACAGATAATTTTTTTTACATTAAATAGTAAAATAGTATAGGAAATGTTTAGGGACCGACGGAAAATATCATCTAATGTGGGAAAGCGTCTGAAGCGGGGGCGTCTTAAGTGAGTTTTACCGTATATTATAATATATATATATATATATATATTTTAGAATACAAAAAACACGCGTGGGACACGAGCCCGTAGAGTTGTTTGAAATTCGTATATAAATAATATAGATTATGTTTTTTTTCGATTTTCGTTCTTCAACGGTTAAAACACTGCATCTACCATGCCTACGAGATGAACGACGGTATATTATAACATTTTACGCATCACACCGAGTGAACTCTATTTTATGTATTTATATTATAGTGTAGTACGAATTACTATTGTTTTCCTACATCATATTACGGTTTGCGAGACAACCGATCCATTATTATTATTAATATTGTGCGTGGATTTATATAATAAGTATTATCATCTGTCACATTTCGTACATCATACATATGTAGGTATATGCCGAACCGATCGCAAGGATGATTTCGACCAACACAAATACATCCGTGTATCTTGTGGTAAAAGTAAACAATGGATTGGTCTAATAAGAAGTTTAATCACGAACCTATATACGATCGTTTTGAATTCAATGCGTATCCGCGATTATAATGTGTAGGTATACCTATATAAACACACGAATTCTCAAGTGTTCATACGTCGGACCATCGATGTAATCATCAGCGACTTGTTCGTTTTTAAATATGAAAACCGATCGTTTCTTCGCATTGTTTTAGATTACAAAAGTATTGTATACACGTCTAAAAAACTTACTATAGGAACGCTTGATAACAGTACTCATCTATACGTATAATATAGGGACTGTAAATGTAAACGCGTAGTCGGCTGTATAGTTATAGGTCGTGTATTATGTACTGCGGTTTATAAGTATATATATATTTCACTGCACACGGATGTCGATAACGCGATTTTTTAAATATTTAAACCGGAAGCGAATTTCGTAGGAAAACAGAAACAAGTCCCCGTTCGGAGTCATTAACCATGTGATATTATTATTATTTAAAATAACCCGAAAAAAAAACGAATTATATATACGCACGATTATAATATACATTACTATACGAGCTGGCAAATTATAATATGAAAAAAATTACCAACTCAAACAACATGATATTATACACAGAGTTATATTGCGTTATTATTATATAATCAAACATATCAAACACGTAATTTATAGTCATGATGTGTATTTATAGTAGAAATAATAGTCATTATACATTACAATACACTGCAGTCAGTGTACGCTAACCACTGGGCAATAATTATATCGTTTTATAATATTATTATATGCATAGTAGATGCTTCTGACAACGAGAGCTCGTGCACGTGAGAGAGATCATCTCTAGCACGAATACGTGAATAATAGTAGTCATATATACAGTAGTATACACCTATACTATACTATGACCGTTACGATACACCTACCTGCAACAGAAGTTGGTCAAAATTTCGAGAGAGTGGGAACACTTTAGCGGTATAAATGTATAATAATCGTTCAGGTACCTACAATGCAGAAATATTATAATAATGATGGCATTTTCCGCGTGTTCAGGACTGTTATATATTATATTTATAGACGAATCCGCGTGCTCTTTTTACGATGCTGCTGCACTTGCCTGTCGGCTATTGTAATAACATTAAATATATATATATATATATATATGTATATCTTAGGTTAACATTTATTTAAAACAATGTTTTAAAACATTATTCACATCACAATTTTGACTTGATTAAAATGCTCAAAGGAAAACCGTGGAGCTGGTTACCTAACGAGGACCAAAGAGATCGCGTTCTACCAGAGAAAAAAATACAAATTCCAACGGGGAAACCAATAATTCACCACAGTCTTCTTGGTGGTGTAAAGATAAATGTCCGCATTTAGGTACGACGCTTCAATCAAATATGCAGATGATTCCTATGTTTCTATTGGCAATGTGACTACAATTTTTCAGTCAATGAAATGGCCTATCTTGAAGGACCCGGTCTTTGAAGAATTTGAAGAAGAATAATCATAATGTAGGCTTTAATTTATTTATGATAGGATTCTATTAAAAACTATGCCCGGCCTAGACTGTCTCCTGCAAAGCCGGGTAACTCAGATTTTATATATATATATATATATACTTATTAGATGAAATTACGATGACATGAGAAGCATGTTATTTTTGTCTCGACTATATTCAACCGAGCACACTTATTGATATATAGTTTAATATAATACGCAGAAGACTGTCGTACGCACGCCAATCATTTAAGCGCAAATACAAATTGATATCGGTACAGCACACGAAAACAATATAAAAGTACAGCTCGAAATAACGAAAACTGACCAATTATATTACATAGTCATCTCGTCGCACGACTACCACATAAAATATTACAAAGACACCAAACCATGTATAAATTATTAAACGTACACTTTAATACTTTATTAAATATACCAGTGGCGTAGCCAGGGGGGGCTAAGAGGGCTGCAACCCCCCCCCGAATTTTTAAGGAAATTTAAAAGTTATTTTAATGGTCTATGAAAGTCGCTACAAAAGTCTTAATTTGTATTTTACTAATCCTAAATTGTCATCTTTATTTTGTTCGTTTTCTATATATATTATTGTATTACATTGTTCATAGGTCGGTTTCATGATAAAATCTATAAATAAATATTTGTAAGCGATTAGCTTATTTATTAGTAATAAATATTACTATTGCTTTTGGAACTGTATCAGAATGTTGTGCATTTTTTACCACTCCGCAAAAAGAACCCACATTTTAAAAGAAAAAGTTTTAGAAAATCGAAAAAACCGATAAAAATTACAAAAAAAAACAGGAAATTTAACGCAAAATCACGTTTTTACAAAATACATTTTTTTTAAATGCTTTAACTCAAAAATGAAAAACCGCAACAACTTGAAATCTATACCTAATCTTTATATTGGCGTTCTCTATACATGGTTATGTTTTCAAATTATTTTGACATATTTTGACTTATTTATAGACAATTTAAATTTTCGATTTTTTTAAATTTTTTTTTTTAAACATCTATAAAATTTAATTAGCTGACCGAAAACTCTTGAAAATTTAATATAATGTTTATGATAAGTTATACTTATCGTAACTAGAAAATATTGTAGATCGTTTTACTCAAATTTTTTTTATAAGCCCATAAATTTCAAATTTGTATAAAATATGTTAAAATCGCGATGATTTGCAAGTTATTTTGTAGTTGAAAATTCATAAAAAAATTTTTGTTTATACTTAAGGTTCAAAATTTTAACACTAGGTTGTTCATAAGCTAATCTTTAAAAATATATAAAAAAATTTCTACCGGACTTGAAAGAAAAAAATTTATGACTGTTTGAAATTTAAATTTTTACGAAATTGCATACTATTGCATTATATTTCAATACTATATTATTATTATATACCCATTTTAGACCAACATATTAACTCCTTTCAGAATCGTTATTCGTATACAATGATACCTATCGTTGCATTCAAATTTAACAAATCCATTATAATAATGAACTATCCAATAAACGACGTGCACTCTACCCCCAACTATACAGCAGAACGAGGCCCATCCGTTTGTTTTTTAAATAAATAATACAGGTAAAATTATTTATTGTATATTACTATAAATACAATATTCAAAGTATTTAAAGTATAAAGTGTATTATTAAATCAATATATATATTAAGAATTATAGGAACCAAAGTCTAAAACAAAATTTCGGTATTTGCATGTTCAAATTATGGAAGAACCTTGGTAAACAACCACTGAGTAAAAAATTGATCAGCTCCCCTCCCCCCCTCTGAAGAAAATTCCTAGCTACGCCACTGAAACATACCATATTATTCGATGACGTACGTTTTATATACCCGTGCATTGTTATTCGGCATTTTCTCTTTTACAATACAACACCTAGTTAGAACATTTATGCAAACGTGTAAACTAATATTATTTTACCTATACTTATATACTGACTAAGAGGATAATTGTTATTAACAATTATTATTGATTAATGATTATTGTATAAATGGTTTACTGAACTTCATTTCGAAAGAATTTAATGTTTAAAGGATTTAAAATATTACATAAGAAATTATATAACTGCTACCGATATATAGCTGCAGCCCCTGCAGGGTCCTAATGATAAGCGAAATATTCCTAATAAAACCAAATTTGTAACAATTGTTGCTTAATATAACAGCACAATATAATATGCTGTACAATACTTGGTGTACGAACTGTTTTTTTTTTTTTTGCCCAACGAGATTTTCTTGTATCTAAATTTCCCGCCTGTATGCTTTACACGGTTTCCCGTAACACCGCGATACGATATTGTTTGGTCATTTCATTACGTGTACGTCCGATGTCATGAATACGAATATTGTAAGGTGTATAGGTATGCACGCGTACAACCAATACGGACAATATACTATCTGGAGTTCAGCCATAACCTTCGTCCTTCGGACACTGCTGCAAATCGCTTTTCAATTCATACGTGTTAGAACATTATAAATTATAACACTGTCAACGTACAGGTATATTGTACACGCCACGGCATACTCGCGATACCAAACTGAACTTTCAAACGAGCAGCAACAGTATACTATTAATAAAAAAAGATAAAGGTTAGGTTAGGTTAAACTTTAATACGATATCCTGTAATCATTTCACCATTACTCCTCAGTGTCACTATTACTACTTGATGTGATAATAAAAATAATATAGAAATATTCCAAAAAGGAAAAAAAGAAAATATTTGAAAAATATTGGTCCCAATCCATTTTTGATGTGTACGACGAAGAAACTATTTTAAAAGTAGCCGCAATATATACCCAAGATCAAACTATTCATATAAACCTTGCACTCGCATTTGAGTTATTTATATGAAAACAATGAAAAACAAACAACATCCCAAAGCCTGTCTGAGTTATTGAATCAATGTCCCACTGTATTCTAACCTTGTTCCCAATTTTTTAATTTATTATTTATTTACGGGCATGGAGCCCAATATGATTCACAGAAATTGAATAACCCGAGTGGGTGTTACACCTACCCAACTTTACAAGTATTAGTTTAGAAAGATTTGTAGGTAGGTAAACTTTGTATAAATATAACATGAGTAGATACTAAAATAAGATCAAATAAGATACCGGTACTAATAATAAATAATAACATAACATAATAATAAAAGGCATGATACATAAGATGATTTAATATTTTTATAATTGTTAAAATTTGTTTGGAACCATACCTGTAACTTCTATTGCACCAGAATGATCATTTTCTACCTTGAAAAGAACGAAAACCTACTATAATGATCTATTTTCTACATTAACAGAGAAATATAGTAAATGGTTTGAAAATAGCAAATATAAATAAAAAATAACATATTATCAAGGAAGATGTCATACAAGAGTTTGCTTAAAACTCTCCAACAGCCAAGAAGGGTGCTATAATTAGAAGGTTGGTGCTTATAATTAAAAAAACAAAATTTTTTTTAACTTTTTAATAATACAACTCACTATTTCATTAAGAGTTAAATTAAGTACCATAATGATTATTTAGCTATTAATATTAAAATGATGTGAAATTTATAATTAATTAATAGGTAATTATTACTTATTGACTATATTGGTTAATTATAATATATATAATTATGATTATTATCAATTTTTTTTTTTTTTTTGGGACTAGTTAGTCTTCTCGCCACACCTGTACAAAATTACTGGCACGACGTTATTCACTACAATAAAACATATAATATATAAATGCAACGTATAATTACGTTATGATTATGTAATTACATCAATACTCGCGAAAAACTCTCAAACAGAAAATATTTACGTTGTACACAAAGAGTTCACTATTGTTTTAATATAATACTGCATGTATTATAAACAAATATATATATATATATATAATTTCGTTTTGTTTTTTAGACCGATAAACGTATTTCTAATCTATATAGTTGTATCGTATAATTTATAGTGCAATGTTTAATACAATGTAGATTCTTCGGTCCTAAAATCATGAAATGCTCGGAAATGACGGTACTGTTACAAATAAAACGTATACACCTAATACCCTATACAACCTAACCAATATATATATATATATATATATATATATATATATTTACACATCACGGATAGGAAATACGAATAAAGTCGGTAGAATTTACTTTCGGCGACGTGCGTCGGCGGCGAACATAATATATTAGGTATACGAATTACGTAAAGAAGTATTTATGTGGAACACACGCACTTACCTCCTAATGGACTGTAATGGAAATCTTACCATATACATATATATATATATATATATATATATAGATTTGTAGTATTCAATATCATAAATATATCTACTCGTCGTGTCGCCCGATGACGCATATAGATTAAGTTTTATAATATATTATCGTATATAAATGTGTGCGCGCACGCGGTTCATGTTTATGGGGCGTTTTATATTTTCTATTTCCATTTCGGTACCGTCGTAACGAATGTATCAAGTATATCGTATAAATACATGTGCAGACTAAATACGCGTGTTGTTTGAATACAACTCTAAACAGCCAGCATCCCGCGCTGGTGTGTATACGCAGACATCTATTATACGCGGCGTTTTTTTCGACTGCGATCATTTGTTTTGTACCCAAGCGCGAATAGAGTGACCCATAATAATATAATGTTCGGTTTTCGGGAAATAATAACGAGATCGCTTTGTGTAAAGGCTCGCCGTCGCCGTCGCATATTATATTTACGGTGCGGTATTTATAAAATTTATAAACACGAGCGTGCAGCTGTCGTCTGAAATTTATTTCTCAGACAGTTTTTATTTATATTTTTATAATATTACGATACGATAGTCTTACGCGTCGAACGGGAGAGTTTTTAAAAGTTGATTTTAGACAGAGAAAGAAAGAGAGAGCTATACAGCACTTTAGGCTTTTTTCTACAGGGCGCGCTAAAGGCGCCGCACAGCTAGTGTTTCACAAACAATTGAACATCGCCGCCCAATATAACGGCCCAAAAGCACTTCCGGACGGTCATCGGTTCAGAAGTAACAATAATAATAACGGAAAATTAAAAAAAAAAAAAAACCAGGCGAAAAAGTTTTTTGAGAAATATATTCAACGTAAATTGCACGTGAACGTGCATTTTGTAAACATTGTTGGTCTACACTTTACGACGTAATGAGATTAATAAAAGTAATAACATTTACTATCACAATGCGAGATACGTGTACGCGGTTACACATAATTAGTTTTTACGCGCTTCGTTTTCATAGTATAATTCTAGTGCTTTATGACAATATTATTAATCGCAGTATGCTCGAATATAAAAAAAACTGATACATTTCTTGTGTACACAAGAAATTAAAATAAAAACACAACAAACGAACGATGGAACTGATTGTTCTAGCTCAGTGTTTCCCAACCTGGGGGAGTGTCAATATTGTTGGGGAGGCGCATCACAAAATTAAGTATTTTATTATTATATTTGTATTTTATACAATGTAAAATAAATGGAGAAAAAATGAAAAATGAATAACGACTGGTTATGTATCGTTATTGTGTAACAGTCTATAAAGATGTCACTAAACAACCATTGAATAAATATTACTTGCAAGGTATATAAAAAAAGGTGATAATTTTATTTCAATAGAAAGGGGGGCGCAAGACTTTTGAAAATTTTCAAAGGGGGCATAGAACAGAAGAGGTTGCGAACCACTGCCTAGCTATATAGTCGTGTCTCTTGGTCAACAATAAAAGTTACGACAACATAAATAATAGTAATAATAAAAATAATATTATAATAACGAATATAGGCAACGATTTGAGATTAATAACATAATAATAATGACGTTGAGCACGTGCAACGTGTAACTGTGTAGTGTCCATGGTAATTATGAAATAAATTTAAAAAATTATTATAATAAAACGTTGGGTTCCTTAACCCGTGTCATTGGCATCTAATTATATCGCAATTTTATAAACGTGTTGGAATCGTTTGTTAACAACGACGTAGAAGTTTAGATAGAGAAGTTTCGGTTGATTTGCACGTTTAGGCAGCGAGCAACATATAATATTAGAAAATAACTCTGGGTTTTTTTCACGTTTTTCATGTCTCTACACACGTGTTTAACCCCTGCAGTTACTCTAAATTAAATAAAAACCTACATTGAACCCTGCACATCATGAAGAGCTGACGGACCCTTCCTAAAAAATAGACCGATTAAAAACAAAAATAAATAAAATGTCTAAAGTCATCATCAATAATATTCAATACTATATAATACCAGGGGCGGCCAAACGGTCAATCGCGGACAATTTCAAAGTCGATCATGTTAGAATTTATTTTTAGGGACACGCGCACGAATTACTTATCGAATTGTCGATAAGTTTTATCTGTATAATTTTTAAAATCCAGAAGCGATAATTATGATTGTTTAACATACAATACATGGCATCAAAACTTAGCTTTTTTAATAGATATAACGGCTAATTTGAACACTTTAAATGTTGAACTTCAAGGAAAAGATGGGACAATAATTGAGTTATTGAGTTCTATAAATGGTTTTAAATCAAAATTGATATTACTCAAGTCACAATTAAAAGAATCTAATTTGAATAATTTTCCAAACTTAAAAGATTTTTTTGAAAAGCAAAAATATACAGTGGCAGTGGAAATATATTGCTTTGAGGTTGAAAAAGTGTACAACGAATTAATAAAGAAACGATTTAAAGATATTCAAAAATTAGAGCCGATTATTACATGTATGTCTTTTCCTTTCTCCGAAACAAACAATATTGAAAATACTTCTACACAAATAAGCAATTTGTTTGATATAGATTCTATAAAATTTTAATCTGAAATTATAAAAATTAAATCAGATATATTCCTCAAAGCTCGAGGTTCTGAAACAAATTTTTGGAATTTACTGAGTGAAGAAAAATATCCGGGTTTGAGGAATCTAGCTTTGCAGTTACATACTTATTTTGGATCTACATATTTGTGCGAAACAACATTTTCTCACATGAAAATGATAAAAACAGAACTCCTATCTAAGCTCTCTGAAGACCATTTGGAGCAGTGTCTTCGATTAGCAGTTAACAACTATTCGCTAGATTACGACCAATTGATAAACGACATGCAATATCACACTTCAACAATGCCCAGATCTACAAAATATTATGTTAATTAAACTTATCTAATTATATTTTAGAAATCATTATTTATAATTATATTATTTTTAGTGATTAGTAATAAGTTTATATCCAATTATCCACTTTATGCAAATATGTTTCTTAATAATTATAGTTATTCAATAATAAAAAAAAAATGTCTACAAAAGTCGAACCTCAAAGGTGAAGTATATTTTTAGTAGATCGTGACTAAAAAAAGTTTGGCCACCCCTGATATATACCATTAAATATAGAGACAATTCGTTTCATTTATATGATCGATACATATACGAATTGAAATTATTTTTCTAGTTTTTAATACAGGTAACTAAGCTAATTTTATTGCGACGCCTCGATAGTGTGTAATATTTATAAATGGTATACCGTATATATACAATTATGTTTGTAACTTATTAGTATAATCTTACAGCATTTATAATAAAAGTATTAAAAATATTAATCAGCAATCACGGGATAAAAGAAAATTAATGGGTCAAATACAAATGTATTCAATTTTAAATTTATAAAAAAAAATAATTGACAAACTAATTGCGGACTCGAATAATTTTCATATTTATAAAGTCTAATTGATGCGATTATAGTAAGTACACGCAAATAACCATTTATTATCTTTTAACGTTCATTATTTAAGATTCTTTATTTAATTATTTTAAATTTAAATGTTTAAAATTGAAAACTAAAATAAGCCAACTTCGTACTGTTTATAATAACATTAAAAAAATACAAAAATATTTAGCTGATGTACAAAAATTATTATATTATGCGTTAATAATGTATCTTCCTACTATAAGATTCAAATACCCTTACTCGCTATGATAATTATGAGGAAATGTACTCATTACCAGGTATACACCAAAACAAAATTTTCAGATCATATTTTTTTTAGAGGTCAAAACAGTTTTGGACACTTAGACAGGATATACCCACTACACATGCCTTTTTCTTTATAATTCGGTCACCTAGGAATTATTTTATTTTGTTAAAATATGTTGATTAATAATTTTCATAAATACCAATTGAGGTGTATGAAAATTATTATAAAACTATATAAATAATTACCATCAGACTATATTTGACAATTGTGAGCTTTTTTCAACTTATATTTTTTTTCGTATATCCTACAATAGCGTAATATCTTTTCCTGTCAACATATAATTTTTTCACTTTGGTAACCTAGAATAAATTGTATTTTTATTTCTTATACATGGGGTTTACTGGTTGAGGATATGCAGTGATTATATTAATTTATTATTATGTATTATACAGTGTCTGCTGTAAATGAATACAAATAAATAACCGTATAAAACATATTTCGACGATTTCACTGTACCTAATATAAAATTATTTTTTACATTGCAATAGTAATAACAGTGCTCTATAATGTATTAAAATAATATCTCCCGGGCTAGGCCGTGGGTAAATCGCATTTATAGCAGTAGTATAATGTATGCAAATTATATATACAAATAAGTATGTAAACATGTTTACCACATTGGACATGAACGATTCATCGAATACTATTCGGATTTCGGGATATGGTGACAACAAATATCGGATATATCGATATTATTTAACCGGATTCCTGAGTTCGACCGTATTGCATAATACGTGTTAGGGTATAAATACATGTATACAAAAAAAAAAGAAAAACAAATACGGGACGTAAACGTTCGTTTTCATGGTAACCTAGATGAGGTACACATCATAGATAAATATTTAATATATATTTATATTATATTCATGCGGGTGTACACTTTATTATATAATATATACAACGTAGAGTGCTGCACGTACATTAAAAACGGGGCTTACGTTCGATTTTCACGGTTAAATCTCCGACGGCATGACGGCCGTCGTCGTCGTAATCATCATTTAATAGCGTGAGTAAGAAAAATGTTGAATACAATTATTACGAACAATACAACATCGTGTTCGCCACGAGTAAATAACACACGAGACGCGTATACTTGCTGATTGCACAGGTAATCACACGTTGCGGGCAGTAGCGCACAAACGATTTTTCATAATGATATGATCGAAATATTGTTGAATTGTTGACTTTTATCTCGAAATCAATAGCGACGAGCGGGGGATGACGCATGTACTTTTGAAAATAGGTTCTTCAAACATTCGTTCCTCGCCAAGGATCAGTCGGTCGGTATAAATGTGTAATATTCTTTGTAGGGAAATAATTGTAGTCCTCGGTAACCATTCTTCAGATTTACGCCATCGCCGCCATCGTCGATACATGAGTTTTCGTCAAAGGTGACTTACGAATTTCTGCCAACCATATGCTTTCGTTTGATATCGGTTTGATAGTTATAGGACAACTTAGGTGGGCTACGGTGAAACAATTGGCCCAAATTTTTTTTTTTTTTTTTCCTTCATAATGGCGAAAGTACGGACTTGCAAATATACTCACCAATAACATACAAGATGTTGGCATGTAGTTTTAGAAAATATTGCTGCAACTTGAATGGGCCAACTTCACAAGTGTTCGGAAAACCGTGTTTTTCACGCACACGAGCGCGATCCCTTTGAACTCGAAAACCGCGTTCGCAGACATCCCGTCGTTATGCGGCCGGAGTGAGTCCTGACCAAGATCATGCGAGGGGAGTAACAGGCGATTTTCAAAAATTCCAAATGGCATGCACACGGTTAAATATAATGTTTTAATCGACACTGAAAATAAACTTGAAATCGAGGCCATTACAGTAGATTCTGAAACTTTTTTAAAGAGCTCCTAGTTCTAATAGTTATTTGCAGTGCCAGAACAGAATAACCCACAAATCTATTTTCTCAGATGAAGCCTGAAAATTATAAATATTATAAATATTTTAAAGATTTTTTTGTCATTAAATAGTAAGCATCTAAGAAATAATTTAAAATATGATTTTTTTTTTTTTTACAAAGTATTTTGTTGTTTCAAAGTGTTCGTTAGCTTTTAAACTAATGTTGGTTAGGCCACTACATGGCAATGGAATTAATGTTAAAATAAAGTTATTTCATAGTATTGGTCCAATAGTATGTCAGAGATATTTGTTGATTCGCAACTATTTTAAATAATTTACAATATTCAGTTCAAAACGATCGTTAACAGCATATTAATATTGTTATAAGACTTGGGGAAAATTTTCAATACAATATGAACTTTTAATATTTTATAACATCATAATAGTTGACGTGTTATATTATACTTTAAACAAGGTTACTAATCCGAAAACTATATAGATCTCGTTAACGAGCATAACGTTTTAACAATGATTGATAATTAGTAATCGTCAATTTTTTCTGATCACCATTGGTGATCGGGTGGACCGTTGAAGTACCTAGTTTCCGTTTCTCCGATACAAGGATTGTTTTCATCGACGCGCCCGGACGGCTACGCTCTTAGGCAACCAAACGTACACTAGGTTTGTTGATCGAACCGCGTGCGCCATCTGGCGGCACCGCTGCCGCGGCGTGCTTCGGCCACCCCGCACCGTTGCCAATGATGGGTAGAGAGCGATTCACGATGATTACGACCGTTGCGCGCCTAAACACCGAAACAGATCAATTCGCATTTTCCCATTGGAATCGTTTTCGAGGAGTCGCCCTACCACCCCCCCCCAACACAAGGAACGTCAGTCGCATAGTCATTGTTCGGGGCGGCGCGGGGGGAGGTCATGCAAATTTTAAAAATAAAATACCAAACAAATGACGCGTGTGAAAATGCATTTAAGATTTACGAAATAATGTTTGTACAGTTTCAATTCGGTCTTTTATTATTGCAAATTTATTTGCAAATATTTATCTGCTAAGCTGCTCAGTTAATTTGGATAAACTATCGAAAATAATTTCCAAATAGTTAATTTATTTTTCCATTTTCCATTTGATATAATATTTTTAAATTTTTACAGTTATAACTTATAACATAGAAATATTAATGTATTTTTCCCGTAACACATGACAGGACAAAAAAAATTGACCGTTACATAGAGGTGACTACCGTTAACGGAAGTTTTACCGTAATAATAATAAAAATAATCATTTTAGTTGGGCCATACCAAACAATAGTTCTAATATAATCTAATAGATAATAAACGTAGTTAAGATTTGTTTCTATTGTTTGTAGATACTTTTTGTAGTAGTGTATCTTCTATCACTGGTATTTTGTTTGATCAATTCAACAAGGTACAAATGAAAATGATTTTTTCCTAGGAAATAATTAAAAAGTCTTAAAGTAGTAAATTTTTTTCGCGCATCATCTTGCCCATCCATGATTATATAGTCTTAAAATTGTACCGCATCAGCTATGGGTAACGTGACCATACGCGTCCCGCTTTCGAGCTAAGTGTCTCGTTGTCCCCAGAGAACCTAAAAATGTCCCGATTTAAGAAAAGCCCACTTGTGGTAAGTATTTACTGATCACAAATCACTATCATACATTTATTCATTTATTCTAAAAAAAAAAAAAAAACGCTATATCAAGCAAAATAATATGGTTTTCTAATTAAAATGTACAGGAGTCCTGGTTAGAAGAAAAAAAATTATGGTCACGTCAGTTACACGTGTCTACATGACGTGATCAGTGGTTATAAGCTCGCGATTCCGAAAAAGTTGAAGATTGCAATACTTCTATAATCGTTGTCGTCGTCATCAGTAAATAGTCCTGTGAATATTATTCCCGAGTCGCATGCGATCTGTCTGCATACTGCCGACTGCCGGTCGCGTCCAACCAGGTCCAGCAGATGTCGCCCGATCGCGTGCGGCATGACTCCGCGTCGGCGGCGTCCCGAAGTCGTTGGTTTTTATGGTTTGTTTGGGTCGGCCGCCTCGACGGGCCATAAACGCCCGCCGCCGACATAACCGTTGAATTTTATGTGCGCCCTCGTTCCCCTCCCGCCGCCGGGTGCGTGCTACTTACTACTGTGTTACTTGCTACTGTGCAGCACCACAGCCACTGCTAATAATAATAACAATAAAGTCGTGATATTATTATAATATAGGTATATACATATACGTGCACAATCGCTTTGTTTCCGTCCTTGTCCGAGGTCGTGTTTTTTTCGTTGCCCGGTATACCGTCGTATAATATTACACACCATGACGTCACTGCCCGTCCGAAGGATTTACTCAATGGAGAATGTGGGGAGCGTGCAAACGGAAAACTAAGAATATACGATTGAATTATATGCCACTGCAGGTTTAAATCGTTCAAGTCAGGGCCGCATTTACGCCTCCTAGGCCCGTGAGGTTCGGGCCTGTAGAACGGCGAATTTTGTAAAAAATTGAAAACAAAAAAAATTCATTATATAAACATTTTATGTCAATGCGTAAATTAATTGCTACGTTATATTATGCAATGTACAACTCTACAGGGTGATTTGTTGAAACCAAGTTTGCATTTATAGCTGCAGGACATAGGACTTAGGTTTGCAAAAGAGAAAAAACAGTGGAAAACATAGTT
>JAIPRK010001830.1:0-40570 GCA_025469195.1 Chaitophorus viminalis
AATAATATAAAATTGTCATATACAAACATAAAACTATTAACAAAACATATAATTAAATTAATAAATTATAAAATTTTCCATAAACTAGCTTTTTCTTCATTTAACTTGGCCTGTGCAACTTTTCGAGTTCTATTAACATTTGAAGATCTGTTTGAGCAGCCAAATTCTTACATAATATGTTGAATTGCATTTTGTAACTGGTGATCTGTTAATATTATAAATATTAAACTAGAAATCTTACTAATGGATAATCTCGACCTGAGATCTGAACATATCAAAATAATTTGGCTAAATCCTCTTTCACATTCCTCCGTTGAAACCGGCAATGTTTTCACTAAAATGTACAGTTCTTTTAATTCCTCATTGGTAATTTCATTGTTGATATCTTTTCAAAAGCCCTGAATCGCTTTATCTGTATTTAACATCAATCTATTCGTCAATCTCTTTAATTCGTCTTCGCCAAATCGTATATTTTCATTTGCAGACGGCTATGTACATTTATTCAAAATTTGCATATCATTTAAAATACTAGATTCATCCTCGTTTGTTTCAAGTAAACGTGCTTGAAGGTTATTACACAGACTGGTTAAAAATTGATTATGATTTAAAATGTTTAGTTTCTTATTACTTGATAAAACTACGTTTTTGAACAACATGGTATTTTGTGTATATAAAGCTTTTAACATGAACTCTCTGTATGTTTTGTTTTAAAAGAATCAATAACTCTGATTATTTTTTTGATCAACTCATCAGCAAGCAACAATGTAATTGAACGACTTTGTAATTCGCGAGATAAATAAGGCAATTCTTTGTCGTGTGTACGTCACACATTAGTGCCAAGTCTAATACAAATTCTGGACTTCTCAAACGTTTACATAATCCTAGATATTTATATCTAGATTTTTGATCTCTTTCAATATCATTTGAAGATTTATGTAAGTGGTAGTATAAAGAGAAAATTTTTTAACATATTCACTGTACTATCATACAGTTCAATGATAATTTTATTGTATACGTCAATTTATTAATTATTATATATTTAATAAAAAAGATTATTAATAAGTAACAGAAAAACAGAGAAGTGCGTATACGCCTATACCCGTGTATCAGATAGCATTCTATAAGTATACACACCAACAGAAAAACAAAGAAGTGGGTAGGTATACGCCGTATACCCGCGTATACGCTCCACTACACCACTGATTATTACTGACCATAATGTTTTGTTATAATTTATTTAAACTTTTGCTTTGAAATATTAGTGCTGTTACCTACTGATTAAGGTTTAATTGTTATCAGTGTTATTTACTAAAATATATAATAATGATGTATACCTCGATTATAATTTATAAATGATTATACAAATTACAAATACTATTTCGTTTAAATTCAAATTGCAATTACTATTATATAATATTACAATTAATAGGTGATTGTATAAGGGTTATGGATAACAGATAACTATAATTGTGTCTCTGGTTATAATTATGTGATACATCTAATATTATAAAATATTAAATAAACATAAATTAAGAAATATTTGTAGTAAATTAGTTCAAAATATTATTTTCAAGAGGTTTATACAAGTTACAAATCATTAAGTGATATGGGTATTATATATACTAGACAGGTACCTACAAAAGAAACATTTATATACTATTTTCCATTTGTAGGTAAGTAGATGTTTACTGTATTTTCCTACTATAGTTTTATATTTCCAAATTTATTTTTAATTAAAATTAATTAATTAAAGGAAAAATTTATAAAATATGTTAAAATCACAGTATGGGATAAATAGTTGTACTAGTTGTAAACAATGTATACATTTCTTAACAATTTTAATATTAGACATAATTTGTGGTTTGGAACAATAGCGTAAGCTAAAAGAGCTTTGTTTCTTAATAAATAATTTGTATGTTTTTTTTTTTACCTGCGTATAAATACCATTTAAACTACCATTATGTAAGGCCTACAATTTATTTTATTCTTGTGGGAATTGCTTTTAAAAAAATCAAGATATTTCCATGTCCATTGTTAAATATCATGTTCTCTTTCCAATTTTGTTTCAAATAGGTTTTTGGCAGAATTAATTAAATTTGAAAATCTATGACTGATTGAGAAAATTTTATCATAGTACAATAAATGCTGTTCAAATTTCAAATAGAAAATATTTATAGCAAGTAAAACGTTTGAAATAGGTATTCCTGGACCACTGAAATAATACATAAGTGATAAATGCAGAATTTTGATATCTACCTATTGATTTTTATTGTTGATCACATTTTAGATTTTACATGTTACTTTATATTTATACAAAGTAACATGTAAAATTATAGAATATTATTTTATATAATTACAGGTATGAATATAATATATAATATAATATAATATATGTATATTACCCTAAGAAAGCGTTTAATTACTAAAATTAATTGGTTAAAAATTCTAAATGATTAACAAACATAAATAAGTAAGAGTAGGTAATGACAATATTAATAAATTAATTGCATTAAATTGATTGTTGGTTGGTAGCTTTTTTATGAAAATATATGGTTTTTATGAAAATTAATCTATATTATATGTTGGTATATTAAAATAAAATAGTTGATATTTTATCAAACCTTAAAATAAAATATTTGCTATACCTTATTCATAATTTATCACTATTTAAAAATAATAATGATCAAAATATGGATGAAAAAATATCAATATAAATATATTAATAATAATAATAGTATACAATATTATTTTTCAAATTGATAAATTTTATTTTATTTCAGAATTCTTTATAAATACATTAATAATTATCATGATTATTAATAAAGTTTTCGACATACTCCTAAACAGCAATGCACAAATCTAAACATAATATATGATACTTGTTTGTTTATTCTTTAGAATATTCAAGTATATAGTTAGTTTTAACAGATTAAATAAATGTATAATGAAACGTGAATTTCATCAAAATAAAAACATCATTAAGTATTTTATAATTTATATTATATGTAGCATTAAAAAAAAAAAAAAAAACAAACAGCTGTTCAAAAAGTCAAATTATATATTCTTAGTAAAAATATATAAAAATTATATCTATAATTCAGTATACTCTGATTAATAATGAGAAAGTATTTAGAAATTAATCGATTGATATTTTAAGGGATTTTATAAAAATCCAATCATTATTAATAGCATTGCTTACGGTTTTAGTTTAAACTTATATACATGAAAAGAGAATAATAATTACAATATTGTCCAAATTGTACGCAATTTAACTTAAGACGAAATTAAGTATTTTAAGTTATTATGATTAATAAATACATGTAATATATAATATCAATGCAATGTATTATTATAAATCATAAATGTTAAAAATGTACATGTTATGGTTAATAATTATTTAATATTTAAATACACGAGTTTAACAGTCATATACACTGACACCACTGTACATAAATATAAAAATTAATTATTGTGTTTTCATACAAATATGGTTAGCAAAAATTAAAACCAATATAAAAAAAAATCACACAAACGTTAAAAAGGAAAAACCAATTGATAATTGGTAAATATTTACCAATTTACATTTAATGAATTAATATATTTATAAAATAAACTTAAACATAAATATGGTGTACACCACAATCTATGTCATTTTAACTATTTAAAAAAAAATAATTATCTCATACTACCGGATTATTTTATCTTGGTTTACAGTATATAATAAAATAAATGTCTAAATTAAACATTTTCTATGAGTATTTTTCTTGGACTCTACTAGCAAACAACTAATAATTTACATTTAATACTAAAATATTGGACAATGTTGTAAAAATAATTAAAATAGTATAATGAAGAGGAATAAAAAAAAAAAAATTAGCAAAAAATAAATAAATCACGGTTTCTAATAAATCATTAATAACAAATAAAAATCGTTATGTTTTTCTGGTAAGTAAAATATGAATCAACAAATTTAAATTGAAGTTAAAAATTGAGGAAAATTTAAAAAAATAAAATTATAATATATTTACAACAGTCCAATAGTATTACTACACTCTCAAAATTTCCAACGACTTATTATAACAAATGGCTATCCAGTCTGGCTGAGTGGCACCCCACTGAATTTGATTAATTTCACCTTCTGCAGCAGTATATGCTAGAATCGGATCTTCTATGGCTCTTGGCATTTGCTGAATATCCCATATTAAAGCTTGGTGATCATCACCTAAAAAATTAAAACATAGTTGGCTATATAATATATTCGAGGAACTAAAGAATAATTAATTAAATAAATACACATACCAGCAGTGCATATGTGACAAGAAGAATGAGGAGCCCATGCAATCCCGTTGACACATGCCCTATGGTTGTTTAATCTAGCAACAGGAGTACAAGGGACTCTAACATCTAATATAATGACCTTAAACAAAACAAATATAATTCAAGTAAATAAGTAAATAAAACAAAATCTATGGTTATTTACTTCACAAGCATCCATTGCTACAGTGGCAAGGTAATTAGGATCTTGCTTGTTCCATGCGAGTCTAAGTAATGGAGAGTGCTGAGGATCTTCATAAATGATAGTAGAATGTTCTAAATGACGCAGATCAAACATTCTTACTGAACCATCAGCTCCTGATCAATAAATTATATTTTAGAATTTGAGATAGCAATGCAATATTATATTATTAAATAAAGAGAGAGAATTTTTTGTATTTTCTTACCAACTGAAGCAAACATATCTCGGCCACCTCCAGCACGACTAAAAGCTATATCATATACTTCTTTGTCGTGGGCAATTAGTTGAGTTTTTACATGGCCAGCAACAGAATTTATTCGTCCAACAATCTATTGTGAAATTCAATTAAATTAACTTAATTCATCACTTGTAAACATGATATTTTTAATAAAATTACCTGAGTTGTTTCAAGACCCCAAATTGTACAAGTAGTATCAATACTTGATGTACCGATCAAATTAGGATCAACTTCATTCCAGTCAAATGAAGTCAATGGTGCACAAAAGTCAGAGTTCTTATTCTGTAAATATTAAAAAATATAAATCATTAACTTAAAATTGTATTATAAAACTAAATATTTAATAAAAAAATAATTTATTTTTGACTTAAATTCAAATATGTGACCTATAATATATATTAATATGTGACCTACCAGTGAATACAGAATGATACATTTAATTTACTTGGCACTCATAGATATAAGCTGGTTAGCTGGACATAAGTGAACATTGATATTTGAAAACTATTACACCTTAAGGTTTACTGATATTATTGCTTATAGCAATGAAACAATATATAAGGTATTACATAAAAAGCAATTTTAAATAAAATTACAAATATGTAATAGGTAGTTTATGCCAAATTAGTGCTCAAACAATTTTATCTACTTAGTTTTTATGATTATAATTGTGATTGGTGATATATTATATAACAAATCAAGAAGTATACAATTTTAACAAAATAGACATTATTACTCATATTATGCTTTTCTGTAGTTCCCACAATTCTCAAGAACAATGGCAGCAAATATTCATCCTGATAATAAAGATACAACATTTGAATATTACCATTGATTATAAAAACTAGTATTTATAATTAATGATGATACTAGTATGAATTAAAGTACAACAGCTTTTTTTTTATGTACAAGTTAAATCAAGTAATTCAACAAAAATGAATATAATAATGTTTTCTTAATTCCTGAATTATCCTAATATGTTTATTCTTTATATTACACTATTACAACAAATTAATGTTTTTATTTTTAAATAAAAAATATTTTTAACTGTCTGTTGTACCTTTGAACAAATTGTAAATGTAAAATATTATTTTAAATCGATTAAAATACATAAAATAAAACATCAGAAAATTAATAGGAATAAGATTATGTTAGTTACATTACCGTTATTGCACATGATAACATATTTGATTAAATTGTGTTTCAGAAAATATTTATAAATCGTATCGTTTAATGACAATTAATCTCTCAACTACTAATATTTCTACAATAATTCATCTATAAAGTAAAAATTATTAGTAAATATACCTAATACTACCTTTGTATTTTACAATATTATAGACAATGCTCAACAAATATTAATAATATAAAATTGTTCAGTAATCATTAAAACTAATAAATTATCATTATTTCTATTAATATCATTCATATTATACTTATTGTTACAAATTTAAGACATACAAATATGGTGTATTGCGATCACTAAATTAGTGATTAACTTTTAATGACATAACATATCAATATAGAGAATAAATAATATTAATCTTTAGACTAAAAAATCATGTTTTTACTAAAACTTTTCATATTATACATCAGATATATTATAAAGTACTATTGATTAAATTTATTATTCTGATTTTTACCAAATAAATTGGTTCTATAAAATATAAATATAAATAGAGTGAAGCGAATGAATAAACAATTTAAATGTAACTTTAGTATTGACAATAACTTTATACCATACAATATTATGTTAAATATCATGTCAAATATTTAATAAATTATATACCAACACAAATGAAACAGCAGATATCAATGGTAGCTTTCTTAAGGATAAGGGAGGCATCCCAGCATCAATCCTAAAAAAAGGATGTTATTTTTTTTTTGAACATGCTACTGGATTATTATTTAACAAATAATTCCTTTTAAGTTTGCAAATATTGTTGGTCTTTTGAAAGAAAAAAGAATGTTAAACAAAAGTATAAAAACATTAATATTAAAACCATATGATGTGATGAGGTTGTAAAATATTGCATAGAGATAATAGTAAATAATTCGTATTTTGCAGTTTGTCATGTAAAAAAAACAAATATTTTATTTTAAAATTATTTAATAAACACTAGTCATTACATTAATATAAAACCAGATTTAAGCTAAATAAATTTAAAAATCCATTAAAAACCAATTATAAATTAGGGGTTTAACAGTGAAAAACAGGATTTTATTACAAATAATTTTAATTTTTTATTTCAGTTATGCATCAGCAACTGTGGTCTATGAATTTATAAAAATAAAATATTTGATAAGTATGTACTGTAATTTATATTCCAATAGCGTTTATATTACGTATATTTATTTAAACGTATGTATTAAGTACATTAATCAAAATGTACATTTATTTAGCTTTCTATCTCTCCTAAAAAAAAATATTACGGTAGGTTGGATATTGTATTTTGGTATATTAGATTCAAAAATAAACATACTAATATTATATTCATCATAAAATTTGAGTAATAAATCATGTACATAGTATATTTTTTTTAATTTATATGAAAAAAATGAATTGTAATTATTTAGATTAACGTTGGATATATTAACAAAAATTTGAATTCAACTTCTATCAAATTACATATCAAATTACTGTCTCCTCAAAAATGAATCACCATTAATAGATGGATAAATATTTTATTTGATCTTTCTGAATAATTTACCCTTATGTAAATTTTAGTTAATTAGTTTTGGATTAAATAATATTTTTTATATTCCTTATATAATTATTGATACATTACAGCTATAGAAAATGCAAAATAGTGGTAGGTCACATATAAGATAGCTCCTTCAATTATAACGAATAACAACAAAAGATATTGTTGAAATTATTGTATAAGACTAAATAAGTAAATACTAACATTATTTAGAATGCATTCAAGTCTTGTTTCTGGTTCACCTGCTCTCCAAATTCGCAAATAATCACCGCTTGTAGCGAGCAAATCAGGAAAGACTCCTTTCTAAAATATTATAATGTAAAATAGATAATATTTTAATAGAAAATTTTTGATATAACGTATAAACTATAATGGCATACACTATCTGGAATCCACATAATTTTTGTTGTTGGGTAAGGATGATCAAACGTGCTTTTGGGACTGAATTCTGATACCTCTTCATCTAACGATACAATCTGTACCTTATTATTGTACTCCTCAACAAAACTGCCAATGGCCAACCTATAATATAATTTTAAAATAATTCAGTAAACGAGGGCAACTAATCTTGTGATGATATTTCACGTTTACTTACCGAAACCGTTTGTCAGGCCGTACTGACCAATTCATACTATATAATGGCCAAGGAGCTTCATGTTTATAAATTTCCTTACGTTTGGGTGTAGATCCATGCACAGCCATTTGGGAAGTTTAAGCGAGTTTTGTTCTGAAATGGAGAAAATTTCAAAAATACAACAGGTAGCTATGTGGTTGATGAAAACTCGTAGTGCCGAGTTGTTGGGCAAAGCAACAAATTATTCTGGGAACAAAAACAGCGGCAGCTCTGTCAGCGAGGAAAAGGGATAACGGAGAACCAAGTGCAGGTAAACGAGTCTAATGGCTGTAGTTTAGCCGCTTATAAATTGCGGCAAAAATTATGTAAAAAAAAACAGGTGCTTACCACTGTTGTCAGGAATAGCCGCGTCGAAGCAGATGTTGGTGTAGTCCAGAGTCCAGTAATGGACGTCGTTATGACCGTGTGGATGTTCGGACCGGCGTCGGTAGTTGTTGTTGCGGGCGTTGCGGCGTTGTCCACGATCGCATATCTCACGATCTGAACCCGGTGTGCGTGCGTGCTTCCATGCGAGCTGGTCAAGCTGTGATAAGCCGCGTGCAAGACAACAGCAATGACTGAAAACCGAGCGGCGCGACCGTTTTCCGGGTAATAATGGTTATGAATAATATTAACAACCCGACGTTTGTTAAAATAAAATCGTTGCCAATGATTAATTCCGGTCTCGTAAATATTAGACGCCGCGCTGATAAACTACTGTCGGCCGACGGTAGCGTTGATGAACGGGAAGGATCGGTGGAGGGCGGGATAAAAGGTACGCTTTGTTATTATTATTATTATTATTTTCCGTGTGTGGCGCGCGCGCGCTCGTTCAAAATATGCGATCGTGACGATTACAATAATATTCCATAGCACAACGCGAATGTGCCTACCACACGTCTTGAGTAAACGAAAAATTGGTGAAAATAATCGAAAACAAAGCTCCGATTTTCCGGACGTAAACAAACGCCGCAGTGAATCGTGATAGCAATAATTATTAGTAGCAGCTGTAGCAGCGTTTGCAGGTTGCATTATGGTATGGTCGTGCGGAGCAGGGGGGGGTAGTATGGGAGAAAGATTTTTTGAAGTAAATAAATCATGAAGCTATGAACATTTTGTGGTAATTGCCAAATAGTATATTAGTATGGTATAATGTCTTGGATAATAGATTATAATATCCACGGTGTAGAGAAGATAATCGTGATCATATCCGATGCCCGGTGGAGGAGGCGGAATTGTGTGTAGTCATCGCCGTTATCGATCGGACGAGGACGCGCGCCCTTGTGCGTACGTGCGCTATAAAACATCATATTCTTTGTATCCAATTCACTATTCAGTGTTTAATGTTTTTACTTTTTATCGTTTAGCCAATGTCTATAACGGTTTAACCTCCAACCTATAACTAACGACATAGCAACGGCACTAACAGTTTACGGTATCACTCGGTCTTTCCCATTCCGCTGTTAGAGGGCGTAGTGAAATTTCATTTAGTAGAAAATAAAAATGCATTATCGAACAATGGCGAGAACGAAGCTATGATCATTTCCCTAACCTTTTTTTACCGATAAATATGTTAATAGCCAATAGGTACCTTTGAACCGTATACTAAAAAGTAACAAAACATATAAATTGAGGTAAGTTGTTCGATAAACTGTATCACTATAAAACCATGTATTATATGCGTCAGCCATAAACTAAGATATTAAAACTAAGAAGATTGGAAGTAAATATTAATAAAATATTGAGTAATCGCCCATATCGGTCCTCACTTTGACCCGCTACTGCATCTGAAATTCCTAATATTCTTTCGTTTCACCGTCGAAAACAGGCTCAATTATTCTAAATAATACGGCCGAAATGATCGTGACAAACTGACAAACTACAAAATGTGAATCGTGAGATCTCGACTCACCGGATTTATGAACTCGATAATATAACGGACCACACGAAATGACGAATTATATTAAACGACATTTTATACATATGAATGATTAACCAAGTAAAACAACAAAATGACAATAAGTGTTTTGAGCATAGGCGTGATAAGACCTTTTTAGCAGGTCGTGCACAAGACCAATATACAAATATGATACTGGCCATTGGGTTACCGAAATATAAAGAAAGTATCGGAAAATATGATCTTCAAATTTTGAAAAATATCTTTATTATCTCAGAATATAATCACAATTTTTCTTGATTCCTACTGTTACTCTACTCGTCGTTTTGTAGGAATTATAACTATAAACTGCTCAATTACTTCATCATAATTTCATAATTATTAATTAATATTTGTTGTCATAATATTATGTTGTTCTAGGAACAAAAACATTAGAGCGTCTAGTCTCTCTTGGGTCATATTACTGCAGAGTTTTGTTCTTATAATTGTCAGCTTAGAAAATGCACGATCACATAAACAGATTTTCATTAATATACATTTGTCAATTGTCATTATCGTGAAAACTAATATAATATGTTATTACTAAAAAATTCATAATACCTACCACCAAACCACGATCTGTCAGTGATAATAATACTTGTATTATCAATTAGTATAGATAAGAATTGAGGTGTTAAAAACCATAGATATATAATAACATTATTATTATTATTGTATTATTGTTATTATATATCTATGTTAAACACAATTTATTCTCTGATAAAAGTTATATAAAATAATATGGAGATTAAAAAGTTATCAATAATTATGTCTACAAATTAAAATATAAAAAAGAAAAATAACGAGCACTCGGTACTTTTCAACTCGCAAATTATGAAAAACCTGTGCATTTTGATAAACCAATTAGGTATTTAGGAAAATAAAACCCAATAAAGTAATATAAAGTAATAAATAAAATAATAGAAAGTACTTTTATAGTAATAAAAATAGGAGTACCTATACGTCCTAAGTTCTTCAGTCCTTGTAAAATAATCTATTTTACGGAACATCCGAGGACTTTGTGAACGCAACTTCAAACCCTGTAGATTGTATTTAAATTATTATTAAGTTGTAGAAGTTGCATACACTATTATTCTATACACTCACGAATTCCAGATATATAACGGACTACACTGGAAATCCGAGCTGTACAATGGTGATTTTAAATATCAAAAATTTAAAAGGTTTGTCTTGTCGTGTTAAGAAAAAGTGAATAGGTACTTAAACAAAGTATGTTTTTTTTTTTTAAATTTGGAACAATTTTTTAAGAATTTTTAATATACTTTTTTTTCATATTTTACAAATGTTTAGTACACATTTTGCCATTTTTTAGTGAAATACAACTTCCGAGCACTAATTATTATGTTACCCACTACATGTCTCATGTGTACTTAACATCTTATCTATAATGTCTTTACTGCAGTTCTTCGTGTTCTTGCATAATATACGATATAATTACGTAGTTACGTATTAATACTAGGTATGTTTCTATAGTATAGAATAGTATAGTATAGTGTAGGCCATGGACATAAACGCCATTACTTTAGAAACCATACGAGATACGAATAAATATATAAACACAATACATTATTTTTTTCTTGAACCTTCTTATACTTTTGTCTTTGGTTTTGCTTATGAAATTTTATTCAATCAATCCATATTAGTGTTTGATACAAAAATTAATTTAAATATGGTTTTTTTCACTATCAATAAAAATCAACAAAAATGAGAGGTGAATTTAGAATTTAGGTGTTGGACCAATGTTATACTTATAAGTACTTGAGAAATAGTCTAAAAATTTATTTAATTTCGAGTATTGAGTAGCTTGTTATCGATCGATCACAAGTAGGTTTAATAAAATAATATAATTATCTACCAAAGCGGATATTGAATCTTCTCAACACTCTTATAGATTTTATATAGTTGGTGTTAATAATAAGAATAGTTATAATTTTTTTATTATAATAAATAAGCCAATTATCATTTGAATTTTGTCTTCACATCATAGTATCTAAATAGTATCATACATTCATTATATTATAGCGCCTATAACATTTAATACCATAAGGTACTTTTGTTGGTTACAGGGGTAGCACTAATTGCTCAACCCCGCCCTTGGATCCGTACTTGGGTCAGTGGTCACCGGTATTAGTAGTCATTTACACATTATTAGTGGGTAAACGAGTGGGCTTGGTGAGCACGACTCGCACGTATACAAAATAACATGTCGCGTGATTTACGTGTAGGTAAGTTCACAGAAAATAATAAGTATTTTTTATAAGTACATCGCCGCCGCGTATCAGCTATAATAATATACCTACTATGAACACGGTACATGGGTCGAGTGGAGGTAAATCGCTGATAAGGCGTCGCGCGCGCGGTTGTGAAGCTGGCAACAAGTCCGTGATAGTGTCGGCGGCGGTGGCGACGTTTCCCTCCGCACTCCGCGCTTCGCAATATCATTCGTCGTCAGTCGGCACCGATCGCACCAAGAGCGCGGCAGTGTTTGTTTGTCTATCGCGTCTGTGTGTCGTTCACCTCTCGCGCCGATTCACACGTGCGTGCGCGCGTGCCGTGCATGTGTCGCAACCGTCGTCTCTGCCACCGCCGCTGTCGATATCATGTCTTCGCCGGGCGCAGCAAACGCCGAATGGTCCGACCAGCCGCTACCACCGCCGTCGCCGTCCATTCCCATCGACTGTGAGCCATCCATATCGTGGCAACACGTCGCCGAGCCGTCGGGCACTGGGCTACAGGACGTTCAGCCACCGTTGTTACAGCCAATGTCATCGCCACCGCCGCCGCCGCCACTGCCTCCGCTGCCACCACCGCCGCGGTTGCCAGAACACTCGAACACAACGGACAACGACGTATCGTCCGAAACTCTAGACGACTGGGGACACGTCTCGTTCAGAGAAATATGGGAATTTTACACGTTCAGGAGGAACGTTATTGTGAGTTGTTGTAGACATTTTTTCCCCCTTTTCCATCTCCCAGACCACCCTTACCTCTTTTTTGCCCGTGTGCTCCTGCACCCTCCAACTCGACTCTTGGAGTAACAGTTTTCCCTTTTCCCCCTCTCTCGCTTACTTATTTGACTCATTCGATATAGTTATGTGTTTCCATCAAACCCCTGATTTGTTTTGCCTATTAGCCATTACTTCATCTGACAGTTGATGATAACCATAGACATTAAACCTCGAAGCATTAGTTATAGTTGTGATACACTCTAGAAACTTGATTGTTAAATTTATCGACATTTGTCTCTGGAAAATTATATAATGTATGCACATAGTACAAAAATATTGTGGCACATATTAATAATTAATCATGTGAATGAAAAGCATTTTAGACCAATGATTTTTTGTTCTTACATTTTTATTGATCATTGTTGTTACTTTTTGACGTCAAAATTCTTTAGAGTATTTAACTCTTACTGAGACTATTGTATATTAATTTACATTATTGTACTCAAATCAACAATATCCTAAGTACACCATCGAAAACAATGATATACTACTAGGTACCAAATATACATGTAAAATTATTGAAGTAATTTAACCTAGTGTATTGGTTTGCCTTTTTATGTCTATTTACCTTGTGACCTATCTAAACAATATGTAAAATGAGCCGTTGGATGTTTTCCTTTTAATAGCATAGTTAGGTACCTACCATATTTATAACAAATTTGTGTTGGTATATTTTAATTACCTAAGTTGAAAGGACTAACTTATTGTAAAATATTTGCCTAATATATTTATACTTTTTTTTTTTCAGAATTCACGAGGCCCTTTTAAAATAACTATGCCAAGCAGAACAGCTATAGAATTTTTAAGTTTAAAACATATTGAAAACAATTTTAAATCAATGGGTTTAAATCAACAATTTGACAAAAATAATGTAATGGAAGCAAAGAAAGAATTTGATTCGTAAGTCAAACATTTTTTATCATTACCACAGTAATTAATAACTTTATAATGTGATATTAATTACTTTTTTTTCAGTTTTGAAAATTGGTTTGCTCGTAAACAAAGTTTTTCTGCTGCAAAAAAATTTATGAGCTCCATTCGTTTACCACTGTTTTGCCACCTTTATATGTGTATATATTCAGATCATAATTGCCAACATTTACATTTATTATTGAAACATTTTAAGTATTTATTTATAAGCTCCAAAGGTGCTATTTTATTTCAAGAGTTAATGAATGTTACTGAAAACCAATCTTTACCACTTCGTCTTCAAGTTTTTCGGTATATCAACTATTACTCATAAATTATCAATTTTTTATTGTATAATTAATTTTAATTTATTATTTTAGGAAAACCAAATTTGTTTATCAAGTCTCTGCTGAATTTTTTGTTCATCTCAACAGTTTTTTCAAATATCATCCCATATTAAGAATGGTTTGTATATTAAAATATATTTTTGATGTTTTTATGCCATAGTATTACTTGACTTATTTTAAATACTATATGACTCGTATTACAGTTAGGCTGTGGGTACATATTAACCAAATAATAATCATGAATTATTATTATAATTGTATTAAATTGGTGTTTCATAAAAAAAATTTGTATTTAACTATTAGGAATGTTTGTAATTTATAGTATTCATAGTTGCTAAATTAATACATTTTATAATAAAAAATGCTTTAATATTATGGTCAAGTACATATTTGGACTTGGGATATAAATTATAACTATTATACCATTAACTTTATTTAGGTACATGTAGTTCATAACTTTCTTATATTTTATAATTATCTAGTCATATTGTTGCCGCGGTTAGCCCCATCAATAATATAAGGCTTAACTTGTTTATCTGTTTATAAATTTACTAGTAAGATTATAACATAATAATTGTTTTATATATTGAAATCAACTCGGGTTATGTAGTAATAAAAGTATACTAATAAATAAATAAGTAACAATAATTAAATAATATATAGTTAGTTATTAGTTATTACCATTGTCTATTCTCAAACACCAATTATTATTATTCTCAATGATTTTTGAAATAACTTGATTGTTATATAATTAACTATTTTCATTGCATTAATATAGTATTTATATTTATGTGTTACAGGTATTTCAAGAGTGGTTCGATGTTTATTTTACTACTACTAGGGATCCATTTGCAATATACGAAGAATATTATAATAAAATCTTATCAAAAATAAATAACCAAATGTTGGCAAATGCTCCAAAACTAAACGAATTTCCCAAAGATTTTCCTGTTAACACTACAAAAGTATGTAAAAATGTAAGTTTTCATTAAATTTCATTGGTATACCTCCTAGAATTTTTAATTTTAATATAAATGAAATCCAACTACTATATTATACAATTTACAAATAAATCTGAATTAAAGTATTAAAATGTTCAATTAATTTTATTAGAATCTAAATTATCTCAAAAGATAAATAATCTAGAAATAGCTAATTCTAAAGATAGTGTTAAAATACATTGATTAATGTTAATTGATTGACAAAGCAATAATTAATCTTTTAAATTTTTGGATGAAGTATTTTTTTCTTACACATTTTAATTTGTTAGTTGAACAATTTGAAAATAAAATAAAAATATTATCTCTGTCATAAAAATCCATATTTACAGAGAATATATATCATATATATATATCATTACTAGATTATATATTATAATAAGTATAAAATATACTTGATATTTTATTTTGAACATAAGTCTACCAATTGACTACAAATTATAATGGTTAATAATTTTATTACTATTTTTGTACAATAAATTCATACAATTTTAATCCATTATTTGTCTTGCTTAAAATATATATTTTTATTTATTACTGTGTACAAACAATTAATTTATTTAAGTTTTAGTTCATGATTATAATATCTTAATATCATATACTGTAACTAGGAAAGTCAAGATTACATTTCGAATCATAATTATATAAAAATCAAAACTTAAAATAATTGATAATTTTTATTGTAAATTAATTACTATTAAATGAGTATGTACTGGTAATTGTTGACAAAACTATTTTACAACTTTCATTTTTCTAAATTAATAAACTAAATATAGTTAACAACATTTACTGTAGTATAAATTCTAAAAATTATTGTTTTATTATAAAATAGATACAATAATGGACAAAAGTCTAACCATTGACTTTTCCAAATATTACATAATAATATTATTTTTTTTTTTTAAATTAAGAAGATTACTGGGCCTCACTGAGAAAACTCGTGTGGAGGCCCAAATATACTCTTCTTATTATCCATACTATATGTAATATTTAATAGATGAATTCTATATTTTTATTAATGAAACAAGTAATTTATAAGTAATAAACTTATATAAATAACATTATTAAGAAGTAATAAAAATAAGTATTTTCATTTAATTAATTTCACTTAGTAAAGATTTGTCTATTATCAGCTTTTAAAATTTTGAACTAGAAGTAATTTATTTTATTAGTTCTCTTAATTAATTTTGTGTTAATCATAGTATTCTAACAATCAGTTTCCATTTATTAACAAAGAAAATCAAACCTCTAAACTTTGAGTTACATTCATGCAATATCAATCAGACAATGTCCAATGTAATTTCATAAGTTATAAAAACTTAAATTTTATTTTAAAATGAAAATGAACTGTTAATGTTTTATACTCAATACATAAAGATAATTGTAGTAATACTTATTAAAATTTGTATATAAAATTTATTTCTTATTCTCAAAATTATATAATTAATATTGTTTTCTTTATTAAGGTTCAGAAATTTTAAATTTTCCATATATGTGCAAAATATTTAAGTAAATATTTTTTTCTAATTAAATTTTTATAGGAACATCACCCACTTAAAATCAGAAGAAAATATTGGTCCCTTCTGAAAAAAATATACTTTTATTCAGTGTCTGTTATTATTTTTTAAAAGAAAGAAAATGTTAAATGCCTAACCTTTAATTTGCTTAAACCTGCATTAGAAATATATACATTTATAAAAGAATCTATTTTTTTTTTTTATTTGAATTAAAAATAGTAGGTGCATATAATATTTTTTTCTATTTCAATTTATAATGGTTTATAAAAATTTGTAAACAATGACCATCTATGAGTGAAAAATATCAGAGAATCAGTCTTCTTGAACTTAATTTTAGCAAATACTAATCAAAGTATACTATAGTAATAATTTCAAAAATACTTTAAATTCAATTGAATTTATATTAAAACTAAACATTTAAATGTTACGTTAAAAACTTGGTAAATATGTGGAAATAATGATAAAACTTATTTAATTTTTTAAAAATCAAACTTATCTTAAATCTATAATGCTTGTACAATACATTACAGTATGATTTATTTTATTCTAGGTATTAGATCAATTTCAAAATTTGAACAACGATGATACAAACAATGTAAGTGATAGTTAAAATTTTCTAAAGATTTGTCAATTTTACTTTATTAATTTAACTTTGTTTTATTAATGTTTAAACTTGAATTAAAACATAACGTTTTTCAAAACTCTTAAAAATATTCAGTTTTTATTTTTAAAAATCATATAAAACCATAAAGATAACAAATAATTGTTTTTCTTATTAGGTAAAATAAGTTTTATTACCCAAATTGAATATTACAATTTTAATTAAATTATGTAATATAGTACAATTTATTTATAATTTCTGTAATCTATACTTAAATGAATATTTAGCTCTTTTAATTTTAAATTTTTTTGACACTTATTAATTTACACTAAAAATAACCGAGTTCAAATTTAATTAAATAATTATAATATTAATTTTTATTGATTTGTGTTAATAATCAATTAACTAGTTGTATGATAATCAACAACCATCTACAAGTAAAGAATATCAAGATTACACTCATCAAGAATCTCATTCAAGAGAATACCAATCAGATGATGTTAAAGTAATTTCAAAAATGTTTAAATTTAAAGTTAAATTTATTATGAAACTGAATATTAACATTTTACTTTCATTATGTTATAAATGTAGGCTGATGATCATTATAAAACTGATAAAAAGAGACTTAGTCACTTTCGTAAATCAACTAAAAATAAAGTAATTATTTTCTTTACATTGCATTTTGCTGATGTTTAATACTTTTATTATTTATAATTTTAATAGTCTGTTGAATCGTCTTCAGAGAATGATTTAGATGAATCTTATCCTAAAATATGCTTCAATGTTTATTATTTATTTTTGGCAGTAGCATTATAATATATATGTCAGTCTACATAAATGGCACCGTTAAAATTTGAGCTAATTTTATCTGATTTATTTTATGAACAAATATATTTTTACTTCTTTTATTAATTATATATATATGCAATACAAACTACCAAATTAATGTCATAAATCACATTAAACTAAAAATTTATAGATGCTGTAAAATATTCTCATGTTAAATATGTTTTAAAAAGTAATGTACAAGTTATGATTTTTTTCTTAGTTTTATTTATATTCACTTTTTACTTTTGATTGTTTTTTTTTTTTATTCATATTTTATTTATTTTTATTATATTGTATTTAATATTCAATTATAAGAAGTATTAGAAATTTAGTTTCTTTACGATCCTTAATATTTTTACAGAAAAGTAATTTAAAATCTTTTAAATAAATAATAATTTTTACATTCAATGGTATGATATATATGTGGTTTGTAGTTATACTAAACAATTTTGTTAGTATGAGTATTTGTTAACAAATCATACCTATATATATATATATTTTAATTTAATTTTCCTTTATGAATAGTTATAAATTTTAATTAAATTTAATCTTACTTCCCTAGTAATTGATTTTTGTTTAATTTATATTATTTATTTTGGTTTTCATATTCTGACATATTATATTTCAATAAAATATTGGACTTTAAATTAAATTAATGAAAGTGTTTATGAAAGCAGCATGATACTTTGTAAGCATTATACTATTTACACTAATATTTAAATATTTTTTGTTATTTTATGTTATTAGAGTAGCGTGAAAAGAAAACGCAAGAAATATCACAGAGATCTATTTTCATCTTCTACTCTGGAACATAAAAGTTGCAAGGCAAGTTAAATTTTAAGAAATTATACCTAAAATCTATTATATAAAATCCCATGAGAAATCAGTTCTGTAAGCTTTTAATTAGTACCTCTATATTACATAGTATCTTATTTACTATCTACTGTCAATCAAAAATGTATTGCATTGTTTTTGATTGACAGTGATTAATAGAAAATGTGTGATACAAGTACCTATATAATCCAGACGACAGGACTGTTCTCAGTATAAAAGAATGAACTATAAGAGCCTTGGTAAAAACACAAAGCATTAACATTTTCAACTCTTACAGAACATTAAACATTTGTATTCTAATTTTCTTTTATATCATTATATAGTTCAAATAATTTTGATCGTCTTATGTTGTAATTTGTATTATTTGTTCTTGGATTATATTCTACTAATTCTATTGAAAAAAACACGTTTTGAAACGGAGTATATAAATACTATTATAGTGAAACTTCTTAATAAAAAACACCCATAATCAAAATATGTATTGTTCAGTGGGTTATTTTAAAAATATGATTTTATTTTGCATTTGATTAAATTAGAATGTTAACTATTCCTTTATAAATATAATTTTATAATATTTTTCATACATACATTATACAACACAGACCATACAATAATAGGATTATTATTTTTATTCAATTATTTATAATTATATTGTCTATTTATACGTATTAACATGTTTGGAATGTTCAGGCAATAGTTTGCAATAGTATTACTGAATTCTACCAGATAGAGAAACACTACCTGATTAGGTACCTAATACTATAGAATATAGATTATGTTTGAACAAGATAAGTTTATAATAAATACAGTGATAACTATGGAAGACTGATTTTATTAACAAACATGAAATGATGTGTCATAATAATAATAATATCAATCATTTTTATATTTTTTTATAGTAATATTTTATAACAGTATAAGCGAAAGGAATCAAATAATTGTAAAATAAATATGAAAGTTTAGTTTTGATGGCTTTAACATATTAATATTTGATAAGAACTTGAGGTAGATGTGCTTGGTATTAAAATTGACTGGTTAATAGTTATACCTACTCATATTATGTATGTTTGTTTTATATGTGCAAGGCTCTACCATTGGTTATTGACCTTAGACTTGTAGCTGGTCAAAAACACCAGGTGTTAATCAATAACTAGTCTAAATTGTTGGGATAAATTAATAATATATTTTGAGACATATTTTACGTGTAGGTATGGACATTGCGAGTCACAACCAGTCCGTGGTGTGGCGTGGACGGATGCAGTATAATATCACTGTATAGTACGAATTATTTATCAGCCCACTAATTCCGATATATTATAATATACATCTATTGATTAAAATTTATGTTTAAAATTTGAACCAATATAATTGTGTATTATTAGTAAGTTCAAAGATTTGGTTAAATATTACATGGAAGCGTAAAATAGGACCCATGACCCGCTGCAGTAGTCTTAAACCTTTTTTTACTAAAAGTTCTGTGATATTTGATTGAGAATAGTAGTTTATCTATGGTTTATCTTTTGCCTTACTGATGCTAGAACTTGAGGATTTCAGTAATATCCTTTTGCATTTTTACTTAGTTTGAATCAAATAATATTCCTTTTGTTTTAAAATTTGATACATCCATTATATAGGAAGTCTGTTTATGGGTGTAATTATTTATTACTTGTATTTTCTGTGTATTTATGCCATGTAATTTATAAGTGTCCGCTAATGAGTGGTGTTCGTTAATGAAGTCCTCACTGTATACTAACCGTTCCAATCTAATACTATTCTATATAATCTCAATACAATACCAATATAATATATATCAATTACATATTGTGATAGATTAACACGGAAGTGTATAAGTAAGAAGTGATTTCATAATTTATGTTGGAATAGTAATTTTCATATTGAAGTATTCATTGCGATAAATAAATAAGTTTATTTCTTATAATAACATTGTTTAACTTTAAAGACAATCATCATCCTGATGACCAACATATTTTTAATTATTTGATACCTAATAAAAACAAAGTAAAACGAATATATAATAACATTTTTATTTGGTTTTATTTGGTACCCTTTTAATGAAAAGCTCACCAATGCGTAGTTTAATAAATATTATCTTTTTGAAGCATGAACTATGGTTAAAAAACTTGCAGAAAATTAATTCCTTATTTTTTAATTAATATAATATAATGTGAAGTTTCAAGTTCTAATATGGTATTCCAATAATGTCATACATTGTAGCGATTTTATGAATATTTTTTTAATTTTTGAAACATAAACTAATTTTGTAAATTTTTATCTTATAGAAATTCAGATGTGAAAATAAAAGAGAATTAATTCAAGAAAACAAATCTACTATTCACCAAGTACCACGGAAAGGAATAATATTACGGATTGGAAAATCTAATGGATTATACAATATTGTAATTATATTTTAATTTATATTTAAAATTAAACCAAAATATTGATAGGTACATTTTAATTCAGTTCTATTTTTATAATTAAATATTAATGCAGTGCATTTTTCATTATTGAACTTATATTTTTCATAATAAAATAAATTAACCATAATTAATACAAATTTTTATTATTAAACATAACTATAAGAACCTGAAAGTTAATATTTAATTTACCATACATTATAGATAATACATTTGTAAATTATATTGAGTTTTATTATGAGGTCTAACAACATAGTTAAATTAGTTGTTAAAATATTAAATAAAATTATAGAATTCTCTTTTTAAAAGTTAGTGTAAACTGAATAATTAAATCATTACAATTACTATTTGGTATTAAAATATTATAATGTAATTAATACCTTACCTATTAATAACTGATAAATAGTAATCATTTTTTTAATATTTAAATTTTTTAAGAAATATTACAAACAGAAAGATAAAAAAGATTGTGAAAATGAAGAAACGAAAAAAAAACAACAGGAAAGAGTGAACAAAGAGAAAGGAATACAATATAAAGAAAAGGTGAATGTAGAGAGACAGAAAGAAGTAAAAAAAGTGAAAAAAGGGAAACAAAAAAAAAAAAAAAAAAAACTGGAAAAAGATGAAGTACATCAACAGAAAAAGCAGTTGAGATGTGAATCAATCGATACTATAGAATTTGATGATTCCGACCATAGTAGTTTTCTGAGTGAAACTGTACATGAAGTAAGATTTTATATAAATATATATATATATATATATATATATATATTGTATGAATAATGAACAAAATAATTTTAAGGATTCTTCGGAGTGTTTTAGTTCTGATACTAGCACTTTTTATGATGAAGAAGCTGCATTGCGAAAATATGTTAGACTTAAGCAAAAACACTTAGATCAAGATTTACGTCATGTAAGTTAAAAATATCTTCACTTACTACTCTGTATTCCATTAAGATGACGCTATAATGACTTGCATGTGTTGTCTCAGTCTTATAAATGTACAACATAGCAAATTTGTGTTCAGTAGTTCAAATTTTGTAAGCTTTAATATTAGCATAAACTGACTTATTATTAAATATAATGGGAAGAACATTATCTGTGTTTTAATGACGGTTTTTTACGATATTTTAATTTTTGAGTGAGTTAGAGTATGTTAAAAATTATAATTTTAAAAAATCTTATAGCTAGTCTAAAAATTAAAATATTGTAAAAAATTTCAAAAAATCTAACACATGCAGTTATAGCATCCTCTTAATGTTGTTCTAAAGATAGAAAATAATTAATTTATATTTTTAAGAAAACTTCACTTTTCTTGAAAACCGAAAAAATAACTAAAATTGAATTGCAAGAATTTAAAGAAGATCCTCATTTGTGTACCATAACACAGATTGTATTGACGAATTGTAATAAGTATGTTTTTAATGATCTTTGATTGAATTTAAAATAAATTGTACTTATAATTTCAATGTAATTACTAATTAACAATATCTGTACTTAAATTATAAATACAAAAAGTTACACTGTATTGTTTATGTTTCCAATTTAAAAATATTATGTTATTGTTCCACAGAGTATCGTGTGCTGTGTTGACATCTGATCATAGATATGTAGCTGCTGGTTCTTCAGATTCTATAATTTACATATGGGAGAGATCCAATTTAGTAACAACTCTGCAACAATCGTTTGATATTTTAAATAACATTGAAAGTAGAATGAATCAAAATCTAAGTCCCCTACCTTCCGATTGTACCAAGAATTTAGTTGAAACGTAAATTATATTATAATCATCTTTGTATAAATGTAATGATTTGACTGTTATTAATTTTTATTAATAGTTTAGACAAAAGTAAAGCTTTTGCTTTACGTGGACATGGTGGACCTATATACGATTTAGTAGAAATAGCTAAAGCTAAAGTACTTCTCAGTGCATCTAATGATAAAACAATCAGGATTTGGGATTTAAAATCTAAACTTTGTTTAGAAGTGTACAAGTGAGTTAAGATAAATCTTCTATTATTAGTATTTATAGATTTATAGAATAATATAAGTAAATATAGAACTATATAACATATTTATGTGTATTTAACTTAAAATAAAAGAAAACAATTTCGAGGGTATTATAGTGTAATTATAGTATAATGTTAACTTCAGTTACCTCTCTCTCTCTCTCTCAAAAAAAAAAAATAAAAATATTATGTACCTATTACAATTACTGTTCATGCTATTTAGGTAATTATCTTAATTGGTACCTATACATTTTCAATAATTCTATACTATAATTTATAACTGTTCTGTAGTGCACACGACCAGAGCTGTTGGTGTATTACTGCTTGCCCTACTACCTTGCAAGTAGTCACTGGATCATCTGATGGGGTTAGCTGTTTATGGTATTTAAACTATAAAAGTCCAATAAGAATTTTTGTTGGTCATCTAGATGATGTTATGGTAAGAAAAGATGTTTGAAATAATATTTTAACAGCAAACAATATTTAATAGTACAGTATTATTTATTAGTATTGATTATTACTTATTAGTACTTATTATTATAACTTATTAGTTAATTACAAATTTATGTTTCAGGTTGTGAAATTCCATCCAAATCAAGCAATCATAGCATCTGGTTCATCTGATAAAACTATACGCATATATGATCTCATGTCTGGTGAATGTCAAAGAGTTTTGATGGGCCATAAAGAATATATCTCTTTTCTAGAATTTCATCCTATGATTCCTTATTTGTTAGCATCAGCTTGTAAGTTCAAATCTATATCTTCAATAGTTTACAAAAATATATTTATTTATAAATTCATTTAATAAAATAAAAAAATAATTATGTTTATGATCAACCAGTTTCTTTGTTGAAAAATTATGTTAAATCATGTATGTGCTGATAAGTTTTGTTTTTGTATAATCATAATTCAATTATGTTGAAACTTTATTTTTAGCTGGTTGTGGTGAAATAATGTTATGGAACTTGCATAACAGTAAATTGTTATGGAAACTACAAGTAGGAAATGGGTCGATTTCAGGTCTTTCTTGGTCAACTACTAATATACTATTGGCTTTGCTAACTACTGGTATTATCCTTAAATGTGATATTAATAAGTGAGTATGATTACATTATTATTTTTTTGTATGTGATTAATGTTTTTTCTTCTAGGAATTATGTGAATTCATCCATTAAAGTAAAAGGGTTTTCGACCAGTTGTAATCGTCTAATGCATTTGAGCATACAAGATTCTTTAGTATATACAATAGGTGTTTCTGGCAAATCAAAGTTTCAAAATCGTCTCAAAATAAAACAATCAAAGATAGTTTCAAAGCCAGTGGAGAATGAAAAAGACTTGAGATCTGAAAGAGAAATGTCACTATTGTCTACATTATTTTTCAACAAACATACTATAAAAAACAATGTTAATTCATTGAAACCTCTTAAATCTTTGGATTCAGCATTATTGGACAATTCTACCTGTGATTTTTTGAAAACAAATTTACAACAGTCATCGTCTAATGTTACCACCAATGATGTATCCAAATTAAATTTTAAAAGTCAATCAAAAAATGTTGATATTGTGTCAAACACTTCTAAAAAGATCATATCTACTGAGAAAAATACTTATGTATCGTCTGCCAAAAGAGGTATTGCGATGACTAATTTAAGTACACCTGAAAAAAAGGTTCGGACAACTGATGTTCAGTTGTCACAAGAATCGCAACAAAGTATTCAATCCCCAAGTATAATTATACCTCAACCGATGAATAATGTGCAAGTTCCATTGCAAACACCTACAAAAAATTTAAAACAACATGAACTTGATAGCAAGAATGTAACAAAAAATGTTCAACAATCTCAATTGCAAAATGTTCAAGAACTTGAAGTACAAAAAACCAATATGGATATTGGAAACAAGTATGATGAGAGTCCGCCGAAAATACGTCTTACAGATGATCTAATAAATAGCATGCTTGTTCCACTCACTGAACAGCAGCGAATGCCGCACTGTTTTGAAATACCCAACTCGAACGATGAACAGCACCAAATACCATCGACTACAAAACTAGAGCAACAAGATCAGCAGTTTCATTCAGTTGTTGGAAGTAATACAAACAGCAATCAAGGTATGATACAACAGTTACAATCTAATAAACATAGAGCCCAAGTTCAAGTTGAACAACCAGAAAAGTGTGGTGTCCATGTTCCACTTCAACTGCTGAACCAACAATCTAATATCCAGTCGCCCATTATTAGTGTTCCACAACAATTAGCAACTGCTCAATTACCCAATGTCAATGTTAAAAAACCACGAAAACAACAATTCAATGTTCGATCGCCCGGTGTTAACGTTTCACAAAAACAGAAGACTGTTCAAACAACAAACACTATCCCACAGCAACAAAAAGCAAATGTTCAATCATCCAGTGTTAATGTTTCACCTAGGCAGATTATTGTTCAAACCACAACTGCCATGTCATTCACTAATGTTCAACCACCCGGTGTTAACAGTTCACAAAGACAAACTATTGTTCGAACAACTTCCATGTCACATGGCAATGTCCAATCGCCCAGTGTTAACATTTTACCAAGAAAGATTATTGTTAAAAAGACAACTGCTATGCCATATGCAAATGTCCAATCGTCCAATGTTATCAATTCACATAGTCAGCCTATTGTTCAAACTACTAATGCCACTCTACAGCAACCACAGTCAATTAATGTCTTATCGTCTGGTTTTAATAATGTTCCCTTAAACTTTGATACAACTTTTCCTACAGATCAAATAGATCCCAAAAGTTTTCCAGACATTCAAACAGCACTAATGGCCCTTAGTCGGCCTTTTAAGGTAGCTAAACCACGTGTTTCATTAGAAGCCGCAAATTCAACTAATTCTGGCCAAAACAACAAATAGATAAAATAATAGAATCCTAATCTGTTATTCTGTCATGGCATCACTAGTTTTAATTTGCACAATAAAAACTGATTAATATCGAATTAATTGAACTTTAGCTTTAGCATAATTTTCTGTGTATTATTCATTTTATTTATACATTATCCACTGTTTTAATTTATTTATTTGTCAATGTGTAATTGTTTTTTAAAAAAATCCTACTAAATTTAAAATATTATTTTAATATGGTATTATTAGTATTTAAAATTACTTTATTATTCCATACCTACTTAAATGTAATTGATGAACATGTGATATAATTTGATAATAAGGAATATTCCTATTGTTCTTTACTTAAATATTAATTTTATCCTATTACCAAACTGTGAATAAAATATTTTGAAAGATGAAATAAAATATATCATATTTTTGTTTAAATATGAATAAACTAAAGAATTTTACAATTGTTAAAAAAAAATATATAGAAATAAATATGTAATAGGTAATAGAATTTGAAGATTATTTTGATATCTGAATTGAAATGGCTGGGAGTTAGTTTTTATTGAATTTTAATTTCATCATATTTAATCAATAATTGTCAGTTAAGACCATTTAAATTCAGTTTTAAGTAAAACTTCAGCTAAACTAAAAATTTTATTTTATTACCACTCAGTTAAATTTTAACTAGGCCTTGTATAATATATTTATAGTATAATTACAGATTTAGTTAACCAGGATGTTTTGGTCAGTCAAAAGTTTTAAACTTCGTTTCAGTTCACATTATTATAGATAATACCACAATCATTATCAAAACTAAACAACATAATGATTCTACTAATTCCTACAACTTCCTTATTTTACTTATTATTCATGAAATGAAAGTATCAAAGTATGTACCTACCTATTCGCTAAATTACATGATTGTTTTAACTATGTTATTTAATTAAACCTAGATGACTGATCTACATATAAGTTATAGTGAGCAGTACTCATTGCAGTTGTGATGAAGGGATTGAGTTTATTGATTATGTAAACAGATATCTCAACAATACCATACTTATTGACAATGCACATAGATTATGTAAACATATTTTTTGCAAGTTTCCGTTAAAGTTAAAGTTAAAAAAAAAAAAAAACAGTTAAAATTGTAGTTGATTGGAGGAGGGGTAGATCGCCCCCATGTGCAGTATTTATATACTGTTGTCTTACAAAATACAAATTACTACAAAAATTTTTTTTAAATATTTAGTTAAATTAATGTATTATCAAAATAAATATTAAATAGTGTATTTCATTTTTTAGTTATCTTTAATATTTCTATTTTATATTTCTATTTAGTTTTTATTTTTAATAGTATACTATACGCTTCTACCACAGTCAGGGCACACTAGTTCTAAATATTATTATTAAGGCCCAAAATTAAATATTGTAGAAATGTATAAAATATGCTTGCATAACTATTTGTGCACAAATTAACACAAAAACATGCATATTGATTAAATATATATTACAATTTAATCAATGACTTACATTAAAGTTGCACAAAATTAAATTAAAATTATTATTGTGTAGAAAAACAAACAAGTAGTAAAGTTGAAAGGAGCTGGTTGAAGGTTAAAGCCTATGGTTACATAAAAGGTAAAATAACTATAAACATATCTGATCAGTAATATTACTTATATTATAAAACATTATAATCTAGTACTTAGTTTACCTGATTTTAAAATATTTTGTGACTACTCCAGCATTATATTTTTCCTATTGTGTTTGTGTAAATTGTGTCTTTTTAACTACAATTTTTAATTACAATTCAATTTTTACTATTCATATAGTAATTGTGCTATATTGCTGTTATTATCAAACAGCTTTTATTAACATTAAGGTTTTAGGCATTTTTAATAGATATTGATGAATTATTTGGTATACACTACTCAACAGCATCGAACAAATGAATATTTTTTTAGCGTGGCTCGGATTACAGTTTATTAAGATGCTCTAGATGCTAATGAAATTTATTTTCTTCAAAATAGATTTTATTAAAAAGTTAGAATTCCATCATCCAATGATCGCATTGATTGCATACATATTAAAATAGTATCACTTAGTGTTGATGATGCAAAAAACTATAGAAACAGAAAAACAATTTTTTCTATAAAGGTAAATACTATATCAGATGATCAATTAATGATAAGAGATATAGTTGTTCGTTGACTTGGCTGGTCACATGGTTCAACTATATTTTTAAATTCTTTAATCTGTAGACATTTTGAAACAAGGGAATTTGGGAATTATTATTTATTATTATAATTATTTATTGGTGATGTACCTAGTGAAAAATTATCTTCTAAACATTTTCTCAAATCTGGTCACAAGAGCTGAAATCAGGATTTATCAGAATATATCAGGATTCAGGAGTCACAAATTCAAACGGGAAATTTTGTTGAGCAATTATATAGTATTTGGAAAAGGTTTCCAGTTTTATCATATGGAATTTGTTGGAATATTAGCAAAGTTGAAGCAACGATTATAAGTTATAACTACAGCCGTTTCACGTAATATTGTTATTTTACAAAAAATCCAAGTATAATTCAATTTTGAGTTAAGTAAATTCTGTCAACAATAATGTTATCAATAAAAAATGAATAAATTATAAATAAGTATTATGAAAATATGAAATTATAAATTAAAAAAAAAAAATTATAACAGTTAACAGTTTACCAAAATAACGACATGTTTATATCACGGACTATATGATACAACATAGGTAGATAATTTAATTGTTTCGTGGCACATCCCCCCGTTTGCCCCCAACGGGAAAATTAAAATTATAAATAAGTATTATGAAAATATGAAATTATAAATAAAAAAAAAATTTTAACAGTTAACAGTTTACCAAAATAACGACATGTCTATATCACGGACTATATGATACAACATAGGTAGATAATTTAATTGTTTCGTGGCACATCCCCCCGTTTGCCCCCAACGGCCACAACCACGTCGTTCTATGTTTATACTATTGCCACGATATAGAGTAATTTATATGTTTGTACTATAGACATATAAGGTCTATGGTTTGTACATTACTCTACGATTGAGATATATATATATATATATATTTATTATATATCTTATTTCGTGATACGTGCTATAACAGCGCAGCTTACTTCAACTGATAGTAAGTAAATCTTCTGCAGTTTGTAAAAATCGGTTTTCTCAAACTCCTATTAAATTTGATTTATAAATTTAAATTATTTTAACCTTCAGTTAATTTAAAACCAAGTATAATTCATCAACCATTGAATTGATGATTGATAAAATGGCCGTAAGTTATTTCGTATTTTTCACAAATTTTATTGAGATGAACAAGTTGGAACTTCAATAACTCTTATATAATAACATATTATATAAGATATATAACATAACATTTTAAATGATGAGCAGAAAAATGTACGAGTGTAACATGCGAGAATTATCGAGAGTGTAGTATTTTAAAGAATTCGACAAATTTGAAAAAAATTGTGGCTGAAATAAAAGGGTCTGTAAAATAATATGATTGTCATATCGTTTAAGTTGCAATTGATTGCTCTGAACTTGAGTGCTTAAAGATCAATAATAATCTGCTTTCATACTTTAGTGTCTTATTTTAAATCACAAAGGTTCTCTCCAAATAGCCGGTGTCAAAGGTAATATTAATTTGCTTTTTATAGTGTTAATGAACACATATCATTAAATAAATAAATAAACGGGCAATGTATAAGATATAACATAACTAGAAATAGATAACATTTTTACTCAATGAGTTCCATTGGGTAGAAGACCACTTGGAAACAATTCTAAGAAATTATCTGATCTGGCAGTACAATATATTTTGGTTAGAGTTAGTTATTTCTAGAAACAAACTTATAATTTTCCAAAATATTTAACATAACATATTACTATGTTGAAAGTAAACAACACACCCTGTATTATGTAGATTTTAAGTACTATAGTTGTACTGTAGATTTGCAATATAGTTATATATGTCATTGTAAGGGAAGCGAAATGCTGACCAGTGCACATTGCAATCTCGGGTGTGGCGGTTTATATTATACAGATATAGTGGGTTTTTGTTTTAAGGGCAGTCGAGATACGCGACCATTTGCTTCCGTACGTTTATTAGTGTGTTATATTATTTGTCATATTATTAAATTTGTTTATTAATTTAACTTACACGTGTTTGGTTTACTAAACATTATATTACTTTCAACATATTATACTGCACCTATATGATGATATGTTTAAAAATTTAACTTAGTTAAATTAAATTTAAATAATGTTTTAAATTTAAAAAAAAAAAACATCTCCTAAGCGATAGGTATTTAATCACATCTCAATAACAGTTTTTGTAAATACTACAATATTACGTTATTAAATAGATATTATAGAGCTGAGATTTTTAATCAATAAATAACTTTTTCTTTTATTTGAATATTTTAATATAGTTTAATTTATTAAAAGTTTCATAATATTATAAAAATGTATGACTTTAACATAATACTATCAAAATATTTTCAAATAATTATATTAAAATATATAAACTAAATTAAATTAAGCTTAAGCATTGTTATTTGTTGTTCACAAATTATCACTTAAAAAGTATTATGTTGTTTGTTATTTAAATTTTTTAGAAATTATCAATTACAATGTACCTATCCAATGTCAGTTTTAATTTGGAAATCCTCATAATTATTTTTGTTATTGGTAATAACTTAATACACTCTGTTCTAAAAGAATCATTGTTATTATAATTATTAGTTCTATGTGTGTCATAAATTGTTTTATTAATAATATTATTAACAGAGCTGGGATTTTAATAGTACTTATTGAAATTTTTAATATATTGATAAATCAATGTAATACCACGAGTATGCAGTATGTGTATAATAAGATTATGTTACAGCTTGAGATAAAAATATAATCCACATAGAACTCAAAAGAATATTTTGGTCTGCTATGCATTTTAAGGCTTAGATAGTTTAGATATTATAAACAAATCAAATAATAACGGATTATAATTTATAATTTCATTAACAAGCATTTTGCCAACGTACAAAAATATGACAATAATTGTATGTTTAAAGCATTATATTCATTGTATGTAATATCTGATAGCTAAAATTGTAGACTTAATTTATAAGTATAAAAATCTTTAAATCATTTATAAAAATATTACAATAAATATTATAAAAAGTTCTATTATTTAAAAATAAAATCATAGTGATTTCTAAGTATAAATTATGTTGTTTTCTTGAAATTGAATAATAAAAATTAATAATTAATAGTGATTTAAATTAATTCATAATTATTTTACAGTGAATTAAATAAAACTATAGTAGTCAATTTATAGTTTATGTATAATTTAGGATTGTAATGGATAAAAAACAAATATGTAAATCTAATGAGTTAATGGATAAATTTGTTTGAAAACATTTAACATACTATTTATATTTTAAAATTAAAAACCAAGTTTTAAAAGCAGAAAAAACAGTTTGAGAAATTAAAATAGATCTCTTATAAGATACTAAAATAGCATTAACTTAAAATTTTAAAATAGTAACCTGATTTTTAATCATACATCAGTATATAAGAATTAAATTGCAACTGATGGATAATTACATTTATATTTTACTATTACAACAATTTAATCAAGATTACAAAAGTATAACTATTTTCATGACAATTTTCAGTACTTTCATTTTTAAATATTCATATATTATTAATTAATTTTTTGTATACATATTTTTTAATATTAGTCACTCACAATAATCAATAAATTAATAATTTAATTTATTATTTATTTATAAATGATACAAACAATTATTGTTTAAAATTATTTAAAAAGAAATGAATTAATATTTAAGTAATAGAGCATTATAAAACTATGTGGAACTAAGTGCAACATTTTACTAATTAGAATGAAATAATTATTCATTGGGAAGTAATAGCTGTTATTATATTATATTATTATATCTTAATTAATGCTTACACAGTATTTGATCGTATAAAAAAAAGACTATATAATATAATTAAGAATATTTGAAAAAATGTTTAAAATTGAGTAATGGAAGAAATAATTAGTTTATATTAAGTTTGGTTACAGAATGTATTAAACTAATATGTTAAGTAATAAACAAATAATTACAAATAATTGCAATAACATACACAAAAAAATTGTGGCGTTTCATTTAACTGAAAATGTATGAAAATTTATTTACATCATTTTTTGAAAGCTTAGTGGTTTTTAGATATAAACTAATTTAACTTTAAATGCTTCATCTTCGTTATGGCTTATGAGTAAAATTATATTCTTTTGCATATATAGTTGAGTGTATGCAGTCAGTTTCAAATCTTATGAATTGTGATACATTCAAATCAATGGCAACATTTGGTTATATATTTATATCAATTATTTTTATTTTGTTATATGTTAAAGCAATATGAACATTTTTTAAAACTTTTAGATACAAAAATAAATAAAATTATTTTAATAAATTAACTGAATATTGTACTATGTAGGTATTTTTGTATATTTAAACACATTCTGAGTTTAAGATAATATATTTATGTAAAAGCATATTTTTTGAATATTTAATCATACATTTTAGAAAATATAAGAAAAATATTTTTAACAATATTAAAGAAATTATTCTTCGTCCTCCACTTATATGTATCAAGATGGTATTCAAAAATTATTATTTAAAATTGAGAATTGAAGTCCCACATTAATCTTAATAATAGTTTCGATAGTTAAGTTTAGAACATTTTAAGATAAATAAATAAATTTAAAATTACATACATAACAAGGAAAAACAAAGTAATAAATATAAATTCAAATTGAAGTAGTAATAATTGATATAAACTTAGGTGTATATATTATCATAGTTGACTAAAAGTATCCATTATTGAAGTTTATACTTCTATGATTCATTCAATGATCACTGATTAATGCTTGTATCATTCTAAAATAGAAAAATAATTATAAATATAAATTTATGATAAAATTATTTATAGCAAATTACTTACGCATATAGGTAATAAAAAAATGAGAATAAATAAAATCCCAATTTTATCCAACCTTCACGTTGATATTTATTTAATTTATCAGCATTCATAATACTTGTTGGGTCATAGAGACCTAAACCAGACATTGTAGGTCGATTTTGGTACCTAAAAAAAATTAAGTGGAATATATATATATATATATTTTTTTTATTAAAAAACAAATTGTTATTATATTGGTAATTTTTCAGTAATTCTTACTTCATTATATGATACGCCATTAATGGTATATTGATAGCAACGGATAACCATTGACCTCCAATCAAGAATAATAGATTGGAGAAGAAGTGCAAAATATACTCAGGAATCACTAACTGAAAAGTTCATTATTATATTAATCAAAGCATATATGTTAATAAATTAGTATGAAATTAACTTCAGAAATTACAGTTCATTTTTTATTTAAACAAAAGTTATTTTATTGATCACTCGAAAAATATATTATATTAAATAATACCTACAGTGACAATAAATATAATTACATATGAAATTCATATAAAATTTCTCATTTTATATACTAGCTGAGAAGTCAGTCTCCAGAATAAAGTTTTAGAATAAGTAAGTAAAGTAATAACTGAGATACAGAATACATAGAATACATTTAATCATTTTTAATATCAGAATTAATGTAGCTCAAAAACAAAATACAATGTATAATTCTTATAATATATATTTGTATACTTACTGGATTTAAGCTGTTACACTGATCGATGGGATTTTTATTATCATTCTTTAGTTCATCAAAAGCAATAACCTAAAACAAAACACTTTCAATGAAAAAATTATCTTGGCGCCTATTATTAACAATAATTATCTGCACTAAAAATGTATAATTATATTCGCATAAAATTGTATCTTATTAAATCTTAATAATAATAATAATTGTAAGGTAATTATAATGATTTTAGATAAACTAAATTGTCTTCTTTTGAAAAATAAAGACTAGAAACCATGACTGGACGTTAATAATATACTATATGGGGTTTTATCAAAGAATATTAATTATCATGGGTTTGATTTAAATGAAACCGCTTGCATGAAGTAGGTATGCACCGATCACTTCAGTGGGCATATAGTGTTAATTTTTTATGTATAAAAATATTCTGATAATATATAGCGTCAGTTTCACTGCTCAAAATCTTGCCAAATACCCAGTAGGTAGTAAAATCTTTTTTTAATTTAAATTCTTTTTTCAATTTTTTTTACTTAGTTTTATAACTAATTCATGAAAATTGTTGGTTCAGTATCTTCTTACGGAGAACAGTGTAGACTGATGGAGACGGATGAATATTCGCGGGCACAATGAACGGTACTTACATGGAAGACCGAGAAGAACAGCAGAAAAGCGTCAGATATCATGGCGACGATGTACGTGCACGCGGGGAAATTGAAAGCCATGACGGCGTCACTTGCTGGGCTGATGGCGTGTTGGACGGTAATGTCAGACGGCGGTATCCGTACGGATGGATACGAGTGGCCTACCGTTTACAGCGGCGGTGCAGACGGTGGAGAAGCGGAACCGGACGAAGATTTGAGCAGTGATTGTTTCCGCAACGCGAGTGAAACGTTACGGAACGACACGAACCGTGTTCAGAACAAATTGCGGACGTAACGTCGATTTTGAGAAAACGTGAACGAGTGTAGTTGACGACTTTCGTCGTTTCCGTTTATGGAGATTAGAGATTTTGTTGGTAAACCAGTCGCGTGGGTAGCAGCAACCCTTGTTACTCGGGGACGATTAAAATCATTTTCTTCTCTATTTTCGATAGCACGTAGCACACAAGCAACTGTAGATGTCATAAGGCATGAACGTTATTATAATATAATATTAATACTTCTGTTTCTATAACAAGTAACAACTAACAATATTATAATGATTTTTAGGTATTATCTATGATAGCAACATAACCGATCGCCATCAGCTCGAGTGATAAAAATGATAACGGATTATGCGATACCCATTCAATAGTTGGTTATTAATTAATATTATAAATTATTACCTATATAACATTGTTATGTCATAGGTATTTTAATATATTTTGACCGGAAATCAAAATAAAAAATAACCGGATGGGCCTTGCTCTGCTTTACAGTTGGGGGTGGAGTGCACCTCATTCATAGGGTAGATCATTACAATGGATTTGTAAAATTTGAATGCAAATATGCAATGATAGATATCATTGTATACGAATAACGATTCTGAACGGAGATAATATGTTGGTCTAAAATGGGTATTTTATAATATAGTATTTTATATTTAAATTGAAATATAATGCAATAGTATGCAATTTCGTAAAAATTTAAATTTCAAACGGTCATAATATTTTTTTTTAAAGTCCAGTAGATTTTTGAAGAGTAACTTATGGATAACCCAGTGTTAACATTTTAATCCTTAAGTATAAATTGAAAACATTTTATGAATTTTCAACTACAAAATAACTTGCAAATCATTGCGATTTAAACATATTATATACAAATTTGAAATTTATGGGCTTATAAAAAAATTTTGAGTTAAACGATAATTTTAAGTTACGATAAGTATAACTTATAATAAACCTTGTATTAAATTTTTAAGACTTTTCGGACAGCCAAATAAATTTTATAGATACTTAAAAAAAGAAACTTACAAAAATCGAAAATTCAAATTGTCTATAAATAAGTCAAAATATGTCATAATACTTTGAAAACTTAACCATGTATAGAGAACGTCAATATAAACATTTGGTAAAAATTTCAAGTGTTAGAGTTATTTGGCTTTTGAGTTAGAGCAAATTTCAAAAACCTATATCATTTGTCAGTCTAGAATATTATACATTATATTATATTTTACATGTAATTTTATGTCAATATTCGCTGTTCAAACGCTTATAAAAAACAATGTGTCCATAGATTTTAATAATTTTTGAGTGACAACAAGAACTATTTCTGTGGAATCTGCTATTAAATTTTCAAGTATTTTATATAAGTCGAATTTTTTTTTATCAACGATTATAAAAAAAAAATGTAAAAAAATCGAATATTTCAAATGCCTATATAAGTAGCTTAAAAATCATTATAATACTTTGAAAAATATATGACATCAAGGAAAATATACCAATCTTAACAGCTGGTAAAAATTTCAAGTTTCTGCGACTTATATTTTTTGAATTATAACAAATATTTAAAATTCTTTGAGGAAAAATCACTATATATAAAATATGTTTTATGCATTTTCGTAAAAATTAAAATTTCAAACGTTCATAAAATGTTTTCCTTATATGTTTTATATATCTATAGATTTTTTTTAAAACATAAATTACGACGACATTTTTATTGTTTTTAAAAAATAAATAATTTTTATGAATAATAAAAAGTACTGATTTTGTGACTTTTTTTTCTGGCTTGATTTTTTGTTGGGCACAATCCTCCGTGGGGGGGGTACCTGGCCACCCCCGTAAACACGCCTATGATTTATGTTATCATATGTATATTATAATAACAATAGAAGTGTAAAATAAATTCACAAATGTATAATAGGAACTGAACCAGATGTGACTAATAGAATAAAGGTTCTCACACACTGCTGCGGTACGCGATACGGTATCGGTACGGTACATGTAAAAATAGTGTACCGTACCGATACCGTATCGATTACCGCAGCAGTGTGTGAGAACCTTAATGCATTCAATAATAATTTATCTAACTATTCAACTTAAAACTGGAAAATTTATATTAACACCGTTAATAATAATTACCTAGGTATATATAAGAAAACGAAGGAACAAAACAAGTTATGGGCAGTATAAGACCATAAGGTTTATAAAAAAATTGTGTGAAACGATTTTTCAATTTTTTAGGTGTGATTACCTACGCCGCGAAGTTACACTGCGTCCCACGAGTTGTCGGTAAATTTGAATCGCATCAAAAAATTGTTGCGAGGTGGAGTTACGAAAAGTGTGGACGTAAATAATAACACAACAACACGTTATTTGTATTCTGAACGTCACACTACACGCTTTCAGTCGTAAACACTGTTGTTTGGAATTAATTTTTATAACTTAATATTTCAATATGGAGTGGAATGAACAAAATACAACACAATTTATTGAATTGTATGAACAAAAACCATTATTTTGGTATGCAATACACCCTCAGAATTATATAATAAAATCAAAAGAAATGATGCTTTGGAAAAATAGCAAAAGAAATTGGGTTTATTGCTGATGATTGTAAAAAAAAATTCTTCGCTTGTTACTTTGGGGGTCAAAAGTAAAAAATTTCCAATACTTTTCAAACGCGCCAGGAAAAAAACGGAAATTATTACGCAAAACCAGTTTTCGACAAAATCGATCATTTCATTTTACTGTTACTCAAAAAATAATAAGTGTAAATACTTGAAATTATCACCAAATTTTTATATTAGTGTTCACTATACACGGTAAAATTTTCAGAGTTTTTAGTTTTTTTAGACAATTTAAATTTTCGAATTTTCCAAGCATTTTTTTTTTTGAAATACCGGATAAAAAAATTTGGCTCCCCAAAAAATCTTGAAAATTTAATACAAGGTTAATTATAAGTGGTTATTATCATATAAAAAAAATCAAAAATTGTAAGTCACATTGTATGTGACTTACAATTTTTTTTCATAAGCACTCAAACTATAAATTATTACGAAATATGTCAAAATCGCGAAAATATTCAAGTAATATTTTGTAGTACAAAATTCATAGAAAAATTTTTTTTTATATCTAAGGTTTCAAACTTCAACACAAGGTTATTCATAAGTTTTTCTTCAAGTAACTGTAAAAAAAACTTGAGCGTAAGTTTAGAAAAAAATTTTATGAACATCTGAAATTTAAATTTTTACAAAATTGCGTAAGATAACGATTTATTCAAAAATGATTTTAGATATTTGTTGTTATTCAAAAAATATAAGTCGTAGAAACTTGAAACTTTTACCAAATGTTTTAATTGGCGCTCACTATACTCGGTTAAATTTTCTGGTGCACCGTAACTCCGCATATATCACGACCATTTTATAATATATCATCTAAACTCCGCATACAAGGTTTTTTTTTACACCTTAACTCCGCACAAAATTTTTTTTTAACCACCCTAACTCCACACATATTTTTTTTATTGTTTAAATACATTATTTTATGTTATTAAAAAAAACATTTATATCAATTAAATTAAATTAATTTTTTAAACTAAAAACTAATTATCTAAGAAAAATAATAATAATTAACACAATTTACAATAAACATAATATGTCATTATGATGTAAATTAAAATTCAATATTATTAAATGTTATTAAAAGATGCTAAACTTTTTACAAAATTATACCTATCAATTTGGCCGTCGTTATATAATTCTATTTTTTTATTTATAAATTCCATATTGATTTTTGTTTACTTGTAATAATCCTACTTTCATTATTATTATCAGAATTAATTCGTATATAAGAATCCGTCTGTACCTACAGCTAATTCATATTAATGAAGACTAATTTTAATGAAGATTGGATGTGCTGAAGTAAATAAATTACCAAATTTGGCATGAAAAGACTCATATGCAGTTGTTTGTAGTTCTCTCCAGTGTTGCTTCTTTTTTGGCCCAAATACAGGGTGGAAATGTTGCATCGGTTTTTGCGATGTTTTTTTTAAGTGATAATTTTTTTTTAATTCGTGCATCCTTGGATTATTTATTTCCTTAGATATTTCAATCAATTTTATTCCATGCGGACTTTCGTTGTTAAAAATATTTTTAGAATGCGGAGCTACGGTGCATGTGGAGTTGCGGATTTTCAAAATAATTTTATTCATGCGGAGCTACGGTGCGTCCAAATTTTCAAAGTATTTGGACTTTTTTGAGCTATTTATAGACAATTTCGAATTTTCAAATTGTTTTGATATGCTTTGATGGCTTTTGATGGCTTGTTTGGATACTCTATAAAGGTACTGTAAACTACTATAGTTATTGCCTGTCGCCAAAAACGTAAAATTATAGACAGTCTCTCTTGAACGGTAATTGATTATCTCATGAATGTGTCCTGTTTAGCTCAACCAAATTAATCAGGTATTCAAAATCAGTTGGTGACATTCGAGTAAAATTTTTTTATTGTCCACTTATTACTTGAAATTTTAAATCAGCCAATAACACGTTTCCACTATGTTCCTCTCTACTTTTAAAAAGTTGCGTCTGCCACCATCTTCTTTGGTTTCTTTTTTTTTTAAATCGTAATGAATATATATGCTGCAGCACTAATTTGCAAATTAGACATTGTTAAAAAAAAAAAAATAATATTCAAATTGTCAAAAAATGTACTATCACAGCAGAGAACCACGGTAAACTGAAGGTACAGCAAGCAGTGTGCTCAGTAAATAAATAAATAAATATGGACAGAGGCGGATCTTACATTTTTTACGCCCGGGGAAAATATTAAAATTACGCCCAATCATAGACCAAGACTGAAAATATATCATTCCCTTCAATTGTTTTCTAATAAATGGAATTAAAATTACAAACATACTTTACATACTATATACTTATTGACTTTTAAATACATAATAATATTAACTAACAAAGTTAAACATATTAAGCTAGGTCATAAGTACTCATAGAATCTTAACATTACTTATTACTTATGTTACAATAATTAAAATAAATAAGAGTTATTACGCGAAAAAACGAACCTGGAGGCTGCTTTGACATTTTCATCCTTAAATGTATAAACATTATATTTTGAAAGGATTCAGATTAAAGTGATTAACAAATTTTCAATACTAAATAGCATAGCATAGGTATAGATACCTAAATATTTTTCAAAATTTGAGTGGCCTAACCCACATTAAAACTTAACAAACGTTAATTGGATCAATGCTTTATAGATGGTTTAAAATGCAAGAAATTATACATAAAAAGTGAATTTATTATTTTCTTTATAGTGGATTTTATATTTTTATACGAAAAAAAATGTTGAAAAATAATCAAAACTTGAATAGGTACCTTAATACTTGTCTTATATAAAAACACTTTTGCTGTTTTGGTTCTGTGTTCTTTGTGGTGAAATAAAAAATCGTTTATTCTGATAA
>JAIPRK010001831.1:0-40546 GCA_025469195.1 Chaitophorus viminalis
GAATCGTTATTCGTATACAATGATATCTATCATTGCATTCAAATTTAACAAATCCATTGTAATAATGACCTATCCTATAAACGAGGTACACTCCACCCCCAACTGTACAGCAAAGCAAGGCCCATCCAGTTTTTTGTATTGGAATTTTCTTTAGAAAATATTTGACTAATTTTTAAACTATTTATAAACATTTGAAATATTCGATATTTCTACATTTTTTTCTCATAATAACTGAGAAAAAATAAGTTTTTCTTATTGTCATTCAAAAATGACTAGAATATATATATATAATTATTTTATATACGTGTTAAAATAGGAAATATTGATTTAATATTACAATTTAAATATAATACAATATAAGAATATATATTTTAGAACGACAAATCATCTCTGTTCAGTATCTTCGTATACATACAATAATACCTATCATTGCTCTCAAATTTAATAAATTCCATTATAATGACCAAGGAATTTTTTATACTGAACTACACATATATATCAATTTATTTTAATGAATTAAATGAATCAAAGATTGTTGGTTGTTTGAAACTTGATATAAAATATTGGTTAGTATTTTTTTTAAAATAGAAATCTATATGAAATATATACTAGTATTATTTCAGATTTATTATAACATATTTTGCTTTACAAAAATCAACAATTCATTAAGGCTGTTAATAAAATAGAAAATTGTAACTCTTTAGTTAACCAAACAAAGTAATAAAAATTATAATTTTTTTTTCATTGTAAAAATAAAACCATAGATTTGCTATGGTATATAATCACTTACAGAAGACAACAAAGAATTAAGATAGCATTACAAAACATAACTTATTAATTATCAAGTACGTAAATTAATAATAATTAATTTAACTTAATTTAAAAATAATTTAAATAATTCATATTGCATCTTTAAATTGTAACTGTTTGTAATTTTCAAGCTGTATTGTTATACAGATAATTCTAAAAAAAAAAACTATTAACTATTTACACCCACTGGTTTGGTTGTAATAAAAATCCTTGTGCCACTAAATATTCCAAGTTTATACTTACACCACTTGAATTGGAATACTTTGAAGTTTGAAAAAAAATCATTAAAATAAGATTTTTCTATATTTTATTTAAAGAAAATAAAAACTGAATTAAAATATGACTTATAAGTTATAACAATATAACAATTAAGTATTAAATAATTTAAAGTTGTAGCATTAATTAATACAGTTGCTCTGATAATTATATGTTTTTGTTACCTTAGAATAAAAATAAATAAGTTGAATAACAATATAAATATCAAAGTTAGTTTACAAAAATATAAATAAAACATAAATATAATTTTTATGATATCTGTTTTAATAATTAGATGTTTCAAGATACAACATAAAAGCACAAAAAAACTAAGATGATTTACTATTGGATGAATTGATAAATTATTTTGTTGTTTTATAAACTTAAATAATAAAAAATTAACTTTAAGTTCTATTTGTGTTTTACTACTGTCCATCCATCATCACAAGAAGGTTCAGACTCTTCACTAGATGAATCATTCCTCTAAAAATTGCACATAAAAACAAATTATACAAAATATATAAATCATAAAAATAGTATATAGTTTAATAAAATTTAGGTCTATCATAGATTTTAAAATTCTTAATATTTCATTAAAGCAATGGTTAATAAAATATATATATATTTATTATTAGTATAAACTTAAGTCTAAGCAAAAATGATCATCGGCTAACAGAGGTAATACCGAATTTGTGGTATGGTAACATTAATGCTTTAATGCTAGTTTATGGAACACATTATATGAGAGTATGGTTTTGACACTAAAAACACTCATCGATCTGGAAGCTGGCAATGTGAGGTAGTATTGAAATGCAGCATTTATCAGTGACCAAGACTACTAATATGCCATTCCATACCATTTTTATATTATTTTAATATTGTATTTAAGGTAACGGGAATTTAAATTTGTTTTTTCAAAGGAGGTTAAAAAAATTAAATTATTATTAATATTAACATAAATTCAAATGAGACTAACAATGCAAAATGATTTATCTAAGTGCATTGTTGGGACTTTTCTTTAATTTTTTTTAAATTAAAAAATAATAATAAATAATGTTTTCAGAAATTACTTTTTTTTTTTCATTTAATGGTCTGACTGGAACAACTTGTATAGGAATTGCTATTGGTAAATTTTTAAGTTCTTCTATGACTTTTTTTCTGGCATCTATTGACTGGTTCCAATCACAATAAAGCTTACATATATGTTTACTTAAATCATCAGTTGAAGAGTCTTCAAGGACAACATCAAATCCAACGTCCATAACATCTTCAATAATATCTGATATAATTGTCCAACATGTATTATCACCTAAATTATAATAAAATTTTATTTTTAAATATTTTAAACATTATTTAATGATTTGTTTAAATATTAAATTCAGTTATAAAAAATAAATGTAGGTATTAAAATTTGAGGTAAGTTGGCATAAGGGATTAGAAAAAGTTATCAATAATCAAGTGATATTTATGTTTGGGTACAAAAATAACTTAAACATCAGACATGTGAACATTACTCTTCATTATTAAATGTTACCAGATTTACGTAGACATTCGAGAACATTCTGTATTAAGTCGCTGATTTTGAACCGCATCACTTCGGAGGAACCTCCCATACCATGTTCAACCGCCAACTGGAACGAAATATGAATATAAGAGATGTATAAAATATAATAACGATAGTAAAAAAATAGAACAAACTTTAAGAGCCGTCCAGTTATTGAAAAGCACACCAATGATATATTCAAAATCCATATCATCGTTCAATATGAATGCAGCCATGATGAGAGTATGTGGTTTACGTACTCACGTAAATATTAACAACGTACAGGCGCCTCCACCTGAGAATGACAATAATAACAATTAACGTTTGAAACGTTCTTCCTAGAACATACCATAGGATCCGTGCCAGACGAAGTAGGGAATAAAAGGGGGTGGCGCGGATGTACTGCAATTTTAACCGCGCAAGACGATTACACAGATATTAACGCTTTTAAAAAAAAAAGCAACAGCAACAGTGTTAATTATTGTCGTTAATCGTTTGAGGATGTCTATGTCTCTATGATAAATGGTAATTCTATCATTTATTGTCATATTATCTCATATTTTTACCTCTTCCTCGTGGTTCACATGGCTGACCGTGGCCGTACCGAATGATAACAGTTGTCAGTTTCACATATACACCACGGCAGCTGTTGTACTATCTACAGCCGTGAATATGAACCACCGACTGGTAAGCGGTAACGGTCAACGGTAGTTAAGTGTGATTATTTTATTATAAGCGGTGCTGCTACCACAAAAAAAAAGTGAACACGGTTAGGTTTAACGAGTCCCAAACGTCATTGAGTCACGATGGGTTTTTTTGTGTCCAACACTCGAGATAAACCGATAAAACGGTCGTTTCTTATCTTGTGCGATGCGTTTTCGTTTTGATTTTGAATTTGTTCGTTTTTATAGTTAATAATATTCAAAAAATAATAGACTATAGTACTAAATTAGTGTCTATTCAACTATTCAACAACGAATGAACAGGGGTTTTTTTTTGTAGGATTTTTATATATCTGGCAGTATTTACGAGTCAATAATAACAAGGTCGATTTATCAAATCACGTAATAATTCTACGGACTACTCAGATTGGTAATTTCAATTATACGATTTCCTTTTACTGAGTTTTTGAACATTTTATTAATCCACGTTTATCTGTTTTTCATTAACTATTTCTTTACTTTTCCTAGTCATTTATTCAATGTATACTTAATATTTTCTAATTATAGTTTCTTGTCATATCTACTAAAACACCAGTTTTATGTTCACTATGTGAACAAAAATATTTTATTTTACAACTTTATAGTTATTATTTTAACTGTATTCAGTTTTTAATTATTATTACTACCATCAATTATGCTATAGTTAATTTATTAGTTAATACCAGAAAATAAGCATTCACTTTCACGTCTCATGAATAGCTGGTATCCTTGCATTTTTATATCTTTTTGATATTCTACATATAATAATAATAATCAATATACTGTACTGTATACTATTATTTAGAGTAATGATTAATTTTATTTATAGACTGAAAGAACAACTTTTTTAAAATGCCAAGTTTACCTCCCTTTTTTAATGGAAAAATTAATGGGGTTTTAACAATATCTATATCGGATATATCATGGTTCAAAAATGATATAAAAAGTACTTTTGTACAATTTGAATGGACTGGAAGTCATGAAAAACACAAGCTTTTGTAAGTTCAAAATATTTGATTTCATGAATATTTTTTAGGTGTATTTCATTATCTATATAAAATAATTAACTATATACTTTTATGTATTCAAATTTCAGAACAACAAAATATTCTAAAATAACTTATGATATTCGAACTAGCTACAAATCATTTATAAAGTACTTATCAACGTGTATCTTAAAATGTTCAGTTAAAAGTAACGAGTATAAATCATTTGTTTATGCTACTATAAAAAATATTTCAATATCTCCAAATATTCAGTTGGTAAAAACTTTACCGCTCATGAAAAATGAAAAAACAGTTGGTACTTTAAAATTATGTTTTGATTTACAAACATTTAATGATACATCATTTGACAATGATATAAAATCATTAAAAAATAATGGTATTCTGAGTGAATTTTTAAATCCTGCAAATGACAAAGAATTGTACTACTTAGAGTTATTTAAACCTACAAAATGTGTAAGGCCTGTTAGCTCTTTATCAATAGAGACTAATAAAAGTAAAGAAGAACTAACAAGCAATTATTTAATGGGTAAATTTTTTTTCTAATATTTTTATTTACTAATTTGTAATTACATTTTAGTGGTATTTAGGTAAGGATATGGCTCCTGAAGAAGAAGAAGAAGCCCTTAATACTTTAAGATTAATGCCTTCTGCTGAAAGTATTGTTAGTGCAGCTGAAAAAATTAGTATTTATTCTCCATTACATATTAAAGTAAGTCCTCTATTTATAAATTGTGTCTATTTAAATAGCTATTTTGATTTTGGTATATACAGTGTGATTCCTTTTAGGGTAACACTAAATAATTCTGTCCAGTGACATTGGATTAATATGCAGTTTTCGGGAGGGGATAGAGAATACATAAATACACATTTCTTGAGGATTTTTACATTTTTAGATTTTTCCGTGTGCGCATGCGCAATACAACTTGCATTTTTTTAAATGGCAACAGGTGTTTTAAATACTAAATTCGGATAGACCGAATTATTTTAAGTCGATTTGGTCTTTTTTGCCATAGCACTAAAATCTAAATTGACCTAATGGCAACCAGTCAAAGTTTCGATCAAAATTATTGAATTTTTCAACAATCATACTAGCATTTTTTGAATTATTATGAAACTTTAAGTATTTTTTTTTGTTTCCGTAGGTTTGCAGATATTATTAAATCATTTAAATTTAATTTTGATTAAAATAATTAACACAATTTTTTTATAATTTTAATTATTTCTATTAAGGAGTTATGAGAAATAAATCATATCAGTTTGTTTAATCTTTTCTTAGTAAATTAACTAACATTTACGTCTAATTGAGGTTAATTAATTCCTCAAAATTAAATTTAAATGGTTTAATAATATCTGCAAACCTATAGAAACAAAAAAGAATACTTAAAATTTCATAATAATTCAAAAAATTCTAGTATGATTGTTGAAAAATTCAATAATTTTAATTGAAACTTTGACTAGTTGCCATTTGGTCAATTTTGATTTTAGAACATATTTCTGAACACAGAAAGATCTAAAAATGTAAAAATCATCAAGAAATGTGTATTTATGTATTCCTTATCCCCTCCCGAAAACCGTAAATTAATCCTATGTCACTGGACAGAATTACTTAGTGTTACCTTTAAAAGGAATCACACTGTATATGTAAAAATATTTTTCATATATTTTTAAATTTCATAGTTATTTTATCATAAAATATTTTCATATTGGCCCTACATACAGTTAAACTATTTCGTCACTAATAATATTTTTATAATCACTCTATTTGTTTATTAAATTATCAATTTTTTGACTGTTAATTTACTTTCATGTTTGTTAAAAACCCTTAATTCAATTTTAATACTGGTATATTAAAAATATTTTCTTAATATATTTTACAGGGAAATACTAAAATAATGACTAATATTACGCCTAATGTTAAGAATATGAAAAAAATACAAACAAATTTAAAGAAATCCTGCTCAGAATTGAATAACCATGAACTCAAAACAGACTACTTTAAATTATTACAAAAAGGTTACTATGAATATTATGTATTGAGATAGTAAAATTATTTGAGTTTTATATTAATATAAATAAACACTAGTTATTGTTATAACCATATAATTGTGTAAGTGAAAAAAATAAAGATTTTATGAATAAATAAAATAGAATAATATAACCTATTCATGATTTTATATAAGCTACTTTCATATGGTCAGTACAACATTTATGTATTTAATATACTGAAGTTTCTAGAACTTGTTATGTTTGAATCATTTATTTAATATTATATGTTCTATATGTAATCTGTATAATTGATTTTTTTTAATTTTTTATGTAGTTCCAGTTCCAGATAATGATGTATATTTACATTTATCAATCCTTTCAATAAATGTTTATCGTACAATCAAATCACTTCAAAACTGTAAGTGTTTATATTATTATTTAATGCAGCGGTTCCCAAACATTAATGACAACAGCACCCTTAAAAAATATTTTGTGTTTCACGGAACCCCAATGTATTCAATTCCAACTCAACTAATATTTTTTCCAAATAGAATATAAAATAATTTTCTCAATAATCACATACATCTAGTGGAACCCTACAATATCCGTAGGATATTGTCCTATGGAACCCTAAGATTCTATGGAACACACTTTAGGAAACGCTGATTTAATGTATGTAACGTAAAATATAAATATTAAACTATATTTTTTGGAATATAATTTTCAAAATATAAAAAAAATTAATGGATGTCAATAAATTGGATATAAAACTTTAAATTGTAACATGGTATTGCGGAGTCACTCTCAGTGATTGTGATTAATCATGAACTGGGGCTGCCTAACAGTCAGATGGCTAACCCCACAACTAGCTGTGTTGTTCATGCTTGCACGCATACACCACCCCAATGTTCAACCCCCTACAGTTCCTCTAACCTAAAATCAACCTACAAACCAAAAACTCACATAAAAGGACTATGGCCACAGTTCTCAAAAAATAGACCAATTAAAATATAAATATATATGAAATGCCTATATATTTTTTTATGAAAAATTTATCTTAATAGTATAATTTTGGTTTTAGATACTAATAGCACATATATTGTTCAATGTCTTAAGGATCAAGAACCATATAAATTGTTGAGATTTATGTCTAGACATATGGATGATAATGGTATGTATTAATAATGGTAATGTATTATCTTCTCATGTCCAAACTGTTTAAATACTTTAAATACTTGTCATATTCCTTTCCTAGTCCATTGCTTGGCTACATTTATAGCCGCATTTGAAGCCTTTATTATATCTTTGAGTGTACTTGTCACTGAATTAATTGAGTTTATTAATATATGTTGTTCTGTTTGTTCATTACCACATTCATATTCTGTAGAATGCAAGTCATGTATTAGTGTATTCTACCAATATACCCTCTCTTATTTAGGTTTATTTTTGGTTGGACTACGCTCGTCGCTCAGTCTTAATCATTATATTTATTAATACATTATACTATTATAGTTTAATGTAATACATATACAGTATAATAGGATGTATTTAATTAAATATTAATATTAAATTTGTCTATATTATATTTAACAATTAATCGTAATAATATACGAGCAATGAGTATTATAACTCATAAAAATTATATGATAACTACTAGTTTTGACCAATCATCTTCAGGTTATCGTTATTTATAACAATATTTTAAAACACTATACTCATGGCTTATATAATATTACATGTATATTAATTATCAATATAACTTATTAACTTATTTCAATAATGTAGGTAATATATTTTATATTTTTAAATTTCAGTTGTAAAATTTAAAGCTGCTATTCTGTCATCTCGTTTAGAAGGTGGCACAGTCAATGGCATCACTATTAGAGTAAATGTAAGACATCTCAGTGAACGTAGTCCTATAGTACTTGGTGAAACAAAACAAATGTTAGATTGGACTGGATTTTCAACCAATTTTGACAATCTTAGATTTATTAAAGTTCCTATTTGGAATAATGATAAAATTATTGGACATTTGTCTTTGTCATATGCATTTTCGAAAACTCCAGTGTTTCAAAAATATAAAAATTATAATTCTGTGAAAAATGTAGAAAATATAGAATATTCTGAAATACAACCGTCTGTACTTAATACTGCTAACATTTCGAAGTCAGTTAGTGCAATTAACAGAAGTACAGATTTCGAAGACAAGACTATGTATCAAATGAAAAATGAAATTTATAATAGATTTTATCCCAGACAGTTCAATGAGAGTAACACTGAAAATCAATTATTTTTGGATGAGCGGTCAAATAAAGAACCAAATAAGGTATTGAAAGAAAAAGAAACTTTATTAGTATTGGATGAGCAACCAAATAAAAAATCAGCTAAGGTTAAGAAAGAAAAAGAAACTCAAACTAATATCCAAGTACGTCAATTAAACAAATCTATACAAACTTTAGTCAAAACGTTTAATGTTGCAATACAAGTAGACAGTGATGAATTAGAGGATCCTTTGGATAAAAGTACATGTTGTGATGTACAAAACATATTTCGATGCACACATGAATTTACTCTTCATATTGAAAAGAAGTATAATTCAACCTTCAATTATGTGACATATCATTTTCCAGAATGTGTTACTACGAATACAGGAAAAGGTAAAGAGCACTAGCTGTAAAATATATTTTAGTTATTTATTAATATATGTATGTTTGTTTTAGTGATAACATGTCATCGAATGCTTAGAACTTTTGGAAACACTAATATTTTACATTTGATAACATTACCTACTACAATTTCTTTAGAATATTATTTTTACAATTATTTTAAAAGATCAGCTATTGTGTTGAATCTTCATCAAAATAATGATTATTTACCAAGAAAAGTATAATAATAAATAAGTATGAAAAAATATGTATTAATTAATTATTTTATTTTTATTTTAGATTTCACTATTAGTTTCACATATGATTGAGATGGCAGATAAATTCAAAAATTCACATATAACTAAAAATTTAATTTTAAACAATAAATCGTCTATGCATGAATTACCTTCTGATAATGTTGTCTATATAAAAATACATTACAAAAGAATATATCACACATTTCCGCCATCTGATAAACAATTTAAAAACACTTGTAGTTCACACAAGTCATTAAAAAGAAATTCAAAAAATATTGTTGATTTGACTGAATCAGATTCTGATGAGACTTCTATAAATAAAACATATACATTATTTAAACATGATGATAAATTGAATGATCCGTCTGCTGAAAATAGTACTCAAACTGATCCATTACCTGTTAAAATATCACATAATAATACAACTCAAACTGAAAAAGATGTGAAGGAACAATATACTCATGGCAGCTGTAACTCAACTAAAAATAAATCAGAAAACAACAAACAAATTAGCACAACTGTTGTAGTTGAAAATTTATCTAATCAAATTAATACAAAAAGTAGAGAATTTAATTATATTATTGATACATTTGATGAAAATGATATTTTTAAAGCAAAAGTAAACATTGTTGGTGGGTATAATTTACCTATGGTTAAATTAAATGGAGATATCACACCATCAGCTCCAACTTCATATGTAATTTTGGACAATTTCGTAGGAAGTAGCTTATCAACATCATCTGTTGTCCAAAAAGTAAATCCTGTATGGAATAGTGAATGGACTCTCATACTCCCAAAGAATAAATTAATAGAGGTATGTAAATAATGTTATTATTTGTTAAATAATTACTATGCTAACATTAATTTTTATGATTTTTAAAAACACTTAGTTCTACTCAATAATGTTGCTATTTAGCTATTTAGCCTTGTTAACTATTTTCCAAGTGTGATTATTCATAGTTTTTCTTGATTATAAGTTTATAATTTAAAATTCTCAACATATGTCCAATTATTTCCATATTTATTTTAGATTATCAATTTGTATACTAAGTACAGATTAGGATATTATCTATTTTTGAATGTATACATATACTAGTAACATTTAAATTCTTAAAGCAACATTTTTCAGAACTATCAACATTTAAGTATTGATATTTTTACCTATTCTATATATTTATGTAAAATAAATGCTTAGTCTTTCCTCTTAATTTTAGTTGTAAAGCTTTTTTCATACAATTACACAGGCTGCAGACTATAGTAACGTCGTGGTGTATGTCTCTTAGTTTCTATGTATTATGCCATATTCTCTGTTCTTCCTTAACCAATTCTATATAGAATTATTTGTTTGATGACAACTGCAGCATTTGTAAAGCTTTGAATGCTTTGAAAATAGTTGTAACTACAGAAAAAAATGTTTACCCAAGAATGCTTATATTTAAAATTAAAATTTTGATTTCAGGGTAAATGGCTAATATTAGAGTTGTGGTGTAAAAAATATAGAAATGAATATGCTGGACATGATGCTAAAAGAGACAAAAGACTTGGATTTATATTTATAAATGTATGTGCACTTGAGTACAAATTAAATCAAGCTGGTGGATTATATGATGTCATTAGTGAAACCGAAGAACACTATGGAAAAATTAAAGTACATTTAACTAATTAAACATTCATAGTAAACTTTTATTATAGTATAAAATAATTTTCAAAGGTATTATTTTTAGGTTATATTTAGTCTAATCAAAAATAATAATCCTAAAATTAATGTCAACTATAAATCTGAACCAATGAATGAAAGTACAATTGATAAAACCACAGAAAAAAATACAGAAAAATCAAATAACAGGTTAATGTAAGTTCATTATACTTAGATAGTTATACCTTATAAATATAATATTTAACAAAAGTAATATACATAATCTTAATAATAATTTAATGTTATAAGAAATGAAAAAAAAGGAAGACTTCAAACTGAAAATAATTATATTGATACAAGAAAATATGAAAATGATATGATAGTAAGAAATGAAAAACATGAATATGTGGATCTTACTGAGGATTCTCCACAAAAATGCAACACAACTTCTTTAAAGAATGTTTTTTCCGAATCGTGTCTGAAAAATAAGTTTATTAATAATGATAATCAATCTACTATGGAAACAATAAGTTCTGTTACATCTTGGACAAGTTCATCAGATGATATACTATGTTCAAATAATAATTTTCAGGTGATTTAAGAATTAACTACAAAATATTTTTAAAAATTATAAAACTTAAATTAATTAGTATTTTATTTGTATTAATATTTTTAAGAAACTAAACCATATTATATATTACATTTTTTATTTTGAATTTTTATCAATTTCAGACTGTGAATAGTATTCTATGTAATGAAACCAAAATGAATCGAATAAAACAAATTATTCAAGGTTAAATTATTGTAAAAATTTACACTGTCCTAACTTCTAGTAAACAAAACACTGACTATTTTATCAAATGCAATAAACTTCAAAATGAATTTTTTAATTTTTAATTTTTAAGATGAGATAACATTTTTATATTATTAAAAACCATTAAATATAAATATAATTATAATTAATATTTAATTTAAATAAATATTTTTTCATTTAATACAAAAAATTGAAATGTCCTATTAAAATCACTATATTCATTTTTTTATTTATTTATTGAAAGTAATAATTTGTAAAAAAATAAAATAAATATAGGCACAAGCAACCCAACAGTTTGATCTGCCCAACATAATATTGTAGTTTTTATAATCCATTGGATTTTTTCTATAATCTGATTTCTGAATATTATCCAAAAACTATTAATTTTAACCAAAGTCAAACCATTTAACTTCCAGTGGAGTTGGTCATAAAATATTTTTAGTTCTCACACAAAACAATTTATTTTGAAAGTAAAATGTGAATTTTATCAATTATGATATCATTTGGTTTCCATTTAGTGGCACTTACTGCGCACACCAGCCCAATAATAGAAGAGCTGTGCATAAAATCTGATCAATAATGGTAGTACATACTTTTGAAAAAGATACGTATATAAATCACTTTTTCTTTCAGTTTTCCAGTATGTTTCATTTATATGAACAAATTTGATTTATTTATTTATTTTGACGTTGAAGGCTTCAAGTCTAGTATGGTGGTTTTTGTGTGAAACACGTTGAATGGGGAGGTGTTGGTAGTTTTCACCCTAGGCGGACATCTCATCCACTTAGTGAAACCGCTGATGATCCGGTTTGAAATCGGTAACTCTTAGACACAACTGCTTTATCACAGCGCCATGTTGTTCCAGTTTATATACCTATTTATATAAATGTTTTTAAAATGAATATCCAAAGAGTAAAGAGATCAGATCACTTATAACCTCAAATATTATGGCCTCAAACAACCCATTCTAGCAACACAACTGAATAGCCAATAGAATGCACATCGCAAACTCTCTAGATTCTAGAGGGCCTAGACACAAGTTAATACATGACTCTTTAAAAGTATATTTTAATGAACAAACTTACAAATATAATGGGTACATTATGTTTATTCATACAAATATCTATCCAACATACAATAATTTATCAGAAGATATAATGTAAAATATGAGTGTTAGATCAATTTACTAATAATTGTTTATGTTTTAATATTGGCACAATTAGCTGTGAATAAGGAACATATTTTGATTAAAATTATTATATATATTTTAAACACAACTGAAATAACAATTTGTTTATTTTTAAATAAATAAAATTATACATGATTTGTATACTATATAGTAATAGTTATAATTTTTTTAAGTAAAAAATATTCAAATAAATAATAAAAACTAAAACATTTTTTTTCTAATTTTATCAAGAAAATTTTAAATAAACTTAATTTATTTTATTTACAAAAATAATACTTCTAATTAACTTATTAAATTAAAATATGTTTTGTCTATGTGTTATCAACATTATTTAAACATTAATTTCTATAAAATTATACAACAAGATTAAAATATTTAAAAAATATTTTTAACATTTCAATAAAGTCTAATTTTTATACTATACAACCTAAAAATTCCAGGTACACAACCTACATATTGTTTATTAATTTAAGAGTAAAAATTTTCTCTTTGTTGGTATAATGGAAGAGGTTCTTCAGGTGATAATTCTCGTTCATCATTATCCGTTGAGTGGCGTTTTATTTTACCTGCTTGAACTACAGCATTCACTACAAAAAAATATTCTCATATAAAATATTTTATTTTATTTTTTTTTTTTGTGGTTAATAAAAACAACAATTAACAAACATTCAAACACACCTCAATGCTATTTTATCAGTCTCTAGTATTTGTGGGACTTGCACCTACAACAGAATGTGTGACTACTCAAGCAGGGTAGATAAAAATACAAAACAAAATAACAATTATCATGCATATTAATAATACATTATCTAGTAATAATATTAAATTTAACTTACAAGCAACTGCTTTACTTTTCTCCATAACTTGTTGAGCTAATATTTGGTTCAATTGTAATAAATGATCTCTTTGTTTCTTTTCTTCGATCATTTTCTTTCTACCAATGGCTGTGTGTTCATCATTTTCTCCCTCTAAAATTAAATTACTTCTTATAAAAATGTACATATTAAATAAGAAAAGGTTTTACCTGAAGCAAGTATAGGAGTAGATTCAGACAACATTTTCCTGATAGCTTCCGCTTTGTGCATTCTTTTTTTACGTTCATCTGGAGACACTGGGGCTGACTCTGGGATATATCGTTCTGGTATACATATTTTTCCAGGTGTTCCTAATATACTATCTATAGTCTCTGCACTAAATTTTGTAGGTTCAGTCTTGTTCATTGTAGATCGGACTACATCTGGAGCACCTGGTCTAAGAGCACGCTCCATGTCTACATCATCTCTAGCTCTCCAACCATCTCTCTAAAAATATTAATAATAAATGAATTAAAATTCTTTTCCAACGGTTTTATGGTAATATATATTATATTGTCATCAACTTACATTATAAGGTTCAGTTATAGAAAACGGTCGAATACTTGTAACAGTATGATGTCTGCGTTTTTCTCTTGGTATCAGTCTTTTTGTTAATGATTCATGTTGCTTTATAGTATCATTTTGATCTTTTTTTGATAATTCTTGAACAATTTGTCTAGCTGCTTCACTTTGATATACTGGTGATAAAGGTGCATTATCTTTTGGAAGCATAGAATGATTTTCAAGATTAAAATCAGAATACATATCATAATTAAAATGTTCTGGGGTTGAGCCAAATAATTGCTCTTGTGCTGATAGTTTTTTAACATAATTTTCTTCAATCTGTAAAAAAAAAAATTCAGAAAATTATTTGAAGAAGTTATATGAAATTATTTCTTTAACTAGATTGATTCTTTTGCCTTACCTTATAATCAGGTTCTTCAATAACAGGTACACATTTAACACTAACACTTGTTAATGGAAGACCAATACTACCACCACATTTATCTCTATCTCTCTGTCGTCTCTCCGATTCTCGTTTGACAATTCTCACAGTTTTTATTTCTTGTGGTTTTTCTCTTGGAACATAGACTAAAAAAAACAATTGTAAAATTATATTTTATTATAAAGCAAAAAAATATTAAATTTACATTTTTTATCTTCCTGGATTGAGTCATCCAAATCTGTTTCAATCCATGAATCATTCGCTGGTCTTTTTTTACCCCTTATTTCATTTTCATCACTGCTCATTTGCATAGAGAGTGTATTTGATTTTTCTGTAAGCTGTCGAACTTGAACACTTAAATCCTCACGTTGTCTTTGTAAATCTCCAACCAATAGTTGTACTCTTCTAAGTTCAGCTTCTAATGCAGCTACAGTTGGGCCTCCTGCACCTGTATCTGGTACACGCCTAGATGACTGTAATTTTTGACGTAAAACAACCAATTCAGATTCTAATCTTGCATTTGCTGCCACTGTTTCTTCTAATTTCTATAAAATAATAACATATATATATAATTTACAATTAAAATATTCTAATTGTAATACAGTACCTTAGAATTATTAGCTAATACTGATCTAACCGAACTTAATTCACGTTCTAGTACATGTTGCTGTCTCCTATAACGTTCCTCCTCAGCTGGACTATGTATACTTTGCATTTTATGTCTAAGGCCCCCTAACGCTTTTTCTAATAATTCTTTATCTTGTCTTAGATGTAATAAATTTCCAGATTCTTCTTGCATTAATTGATCTAAATCATATAGTCTATCAACTTTTTCTTGTAGATCATTGACATTTGGCTTAATTCGAAGCCATTCTTTACTTTCTTCTGCTAAAAGTCGTTTTTCTTGTACTTTATCATTAAATTCTAAGCGTTCTTTTAATATGGTTGGTGTTGAAAGTCCATCAGGATTTTCAAGTGCAGACCCAGCCTGATAGAGTGACCCCAGTTTTACCATGTTATCAACAAGGTTTACTAATGGTTTTCCTTTTTCATACTGTTCATTTTAAAATAAATTAAATAAATAATTATTTTTAATTGTCATATATTAATAGCTTATAATATATTACCTGTTTTTCAAGTTCTAATAAATGTTGTTTTAGTTCATCTAATCTTTGTAAATGCTCTACTTTAGTTGGAGTATCAAGCTCAGTTAATCTCGTCTGAAATACAAAAAATTATGATTAGAAGTAATTACCTAATTGATAAAACTATTAATTTACATTATTATATTTTAATGCAAGAATCTTCTATTTCAGATCAAAATAATGATCACAATCATCAAGTGTGTATTTATGTGTATTGTTATAATTAAAAATCATTATGTTAGAACTTAAAATAAAATACTACTAACATTTTTTTTCAAATTATTTTGATTTTTTTTGTGACTCCAAATTCTTTTATTTCTAAAATAAATTGTCAAGAGTCTACTGTATGTTAATATAATAGTTGTTTTATTCTATTTTATTATATTGTTACCACTAAATATAATAAAAATTAAAAAATATAATATGTTAAAAAAAGCATAGCATCACGCCTATGTATATTAACAGAGTATTCCCATTAAAACTATAAAAATATTTTGGTTTTCTTTTATAAAACCTACAGGTATAATGGATGAACAAAATCGAATGAGGTATCAATAGATCAATAAAGTCGTAGGCTATGTGCTATGTGCCTTGGTGCTTACGCTTTAATTTAAAAGTTTTAGTAATTTTTTAGTGATAATTTTATATTGTATATGCCGCCACAATCAACATTATACCGCAGAGGTAGAGATGGCAATGATACATCAATACAATTTTTCCACTACTATATTTCTTAATATATTACTACAATTGTAATACAATCTAATAAATTGATTATATATAATAAATAATAAAACATCAGTAAATATTGAATATTGTCCTCTATTTATATAATAATAATAATGGAAAAAATAAAATAAAAACTCTAATATTGAAATAATTAAATCTAATTTATACTTACTAATGATATCCCAACAAAAACACTTTGTCAACTCTGTGTAAAAAAAACCACAAAGTGAAAAAAAAAACTTAAAACAAGTGATATAAGATAGAATGTAAATAATGACCAATGTAAATTTAATATAAATTTAATGTGTATTTATTTATTTAAAAAATGATTCCAAATTTAGTATACTTGACTGGAGACTGGAAACTTATTCAAATAGGTATGCATTTCTTATTAATTATACCACATATTAGTGCTTACCTCTAAATTATTGGCTGGATCTCCTGACCAAGTTAACTAAATTAGAATAGTTTCAGTGGAAATAATTTATAAAATAAATAAATATATATAATTAATTTACAACAATCATCACTAACATCACTATTGCACAAATGTTACACATTAAACCTTTAACATCATATCACTGATTTTAAAGTAGTTTAAGTTTTTTTTTCACCTAACATTTTTCTTTTACATGGAGTTGATAAAATGTTTTATTAGAATAATATTAACAAATAACATATAAATAATTAACTGTAAATGCCAAAATAACAAAAACAAACCTGTGTTTCAATATCATTATGGCACATTTCCATTGCTTTACAAACAGAAACTCTTTGCCTTCTTAACTGAATCAATAATAAAACTAATTCTTCATGCGTTTGGCCTAGGAGCTCACCAGCAGAAACTGTCAAGTTCCATTGACTATTCTAATGATTTTTAATGTAGGGATAAAAATAATAAAACAAAATTAAAAATAAACAAATACAAATAGCAAAAATAAAACAAAATCAAGCAAAGCTACAAAAGTTAATTATTCATAGTTAAAAATCAAAGAAACTAATTATTTGATAATTAGGGTATTATACAGTTTTAATTTTATACATTATCATATTATCTTACCCTAATATTTCTATGGCTAGAATAAATATTTTTGCTACCCATTGTTTCATTTATCATTTTATTGATTTCTTGATATTCTCGATGAACTGGACCTTGTCCAATCGCTGATCCGCAACCGGACACTATAAAAAAATATGATAGATATAGATATTATCGATATGGTTACTAATAATAGTTTAATAATATTCAGTTTATGAAACATTTAAATACTATTTATATTACTGAAATTAAATGATAAACAAAATTATTATAACTAAAATTTACACATTAAGTCTAAATAATAGTATAATTATTTATTTATTATTCAATAATACATTGAACAAATTGTATATTTGGATATAGAATATGTTTTTAGTGAAAATACTTTAGCCGAAATCATTGAGAAATGTGATAAAAAAAAAAAAAAAATTGGTTATGATTGGCTACTTGGTAAAGCTTGTTGATTTTAACATGATATTTTTTTAAATCTATAATAAAGGAATGTGAAAAGAGTAAGTATATAATTTTGTCTCCTTATAAACAATTAAATTAAGTTGACAAAATAACTTCATTAAAACATATTCTACACATTACTATACACAATTCTTTAATAAAAGATGTTAGTTTGACTGTTGGACCTAGTTTCTTTTTTTTTTTAAATTTATATAAAAATGAAATGCATCATGTATATTAACAAATATATTATATTTTTTTATTTTTTATAACCTGGCGAGCTTGTTGGTGTTTCTTCCAAACGGAGACTTAGCGATGGCGGCCTTGTGTTTGATTCGGCAGGCGTCAATGTCACTTGTCTCTCGGAAGTACGACTGTACACGCGCGTTGCACCCAACATCACGGCAGGGACAGTTGACATTAGATCCCACTGTCTTAGTTTCTCCCGATCCAGTTGCTCCATTGACGGTGGCCGTGTCATCGGGTATAGGCCCTCCTCTAAAAAAGACTGGGATCCACTTTTGCATCTGCCTTTCTTAACTGAACGATAATCATCTTTATACTCTTTATGTCGGTCAAATACTGCTTCATTGACATACATTGCTTCATTTCTTTTGCTATTCAAAATATCTGCACTTTGACGACCAGTTTTTTTTTCTGGCTCTGCATCTAAATTATCTAAAGATCTAGATCGCAGTGGTAGATTTACAATTGCTAATTCAGTTGCTCTAGGAGACTTCATTTCTGCTGTGCGTAATAATCGTGATATTGCTTCTTTTGGTGAGGTGCACTTTCTAGGTTCTAAATTACAATAAACAGTGTCATCAAGTACACCTTCAAGTGAATGGCTTCTGCGGCGCATTGTAAAACCTTCTGCGCCTTGGGGTTCTGGAGTTAAAGACCTCAAATTTCCATTAGAAATATCTGAATAATAATATGGGGCACCAGGTACTAGCTCAGAGTTGTCTAATCTTCTATTCTCTAAACTTTTACAGTAGTTTTCATAAAATCTATCACATTCCTCAATATTTTGTTTATCTAGATAGTCATCTAAATTTATATCAATTTCATACATGCCATTTCTGCTTCCGATTGAATCTAATTCTCCATTAAAAGCAGTTTGTTTTTCTTTTTTACCAGAATCTGAATCTGATTCTGAAGCAGACTGTATTAGTGATTCCATTTTTTTTCTTATAGATTTAAGTTGATTGTCTTTATCAAAGTTCATAGGAGGTGGAGAAACTAAATCACTATCTGAAGAATCATGAGTATCTTCATTAGTTGCAGCTCCTAAATAATAAGAAGCTGGTCTAAATGTATCAGATAAACTAAATCTAGGATGACAAGGTGTATCAAGGGAATCTAAATCCTTTGAAGCTTCATCATCAGCATCAGAACTGTCAGATTTTATTGAATTATTAACATTAGTTGATGATTTAAGGATATCTGGTAAGGTTTTATTTTTTACTTCTGTATAAACTGGTTCATAGTTTGAATTTGTTTTATAAGCAATGTATTCATAATGTGATTTTTTGTCAATTTTGGGAGATGGAGCAAGTATAGGTTTAGAATTTTGGGTCATTTCGACATAATTTTCTTGATCTTCTGTGTCTATAATAACAAGCTTAGATTTAGAAACATCTTCTTCTAATGCTGACTTTTTAGATGGTGTCATTGGCAAATAGTATTGTTCATCATTAGGATCTGCTTTTTGACCCAACACATCTACAACTTCTGGATCATCTTCATCCGTGGATAAAGTTTCAGTACACTCAGAAGACTTTGGTAAAATGGGTTCGGTATCACTTGATGTTTCATATAAAAGGGTTTCTGTATCACTAAATACACAACGTTCATTTTTTTTCTCAAAGTTTGCTAATAAATCTCTTACAGATTGAGGATTTTGAGCTGTTGAATATCTAATATCTTCTCTTTTTAATGATGAAATTTGTGCTTCATTTGAACGATAAGAAGATGATTGCAAAGGTTCTTTCATATCTTTAAACTCAAAATTTTTAATAAGATTTTGTATGCCATTAGTTTTCTTACCAAAATCAAATTTCAATAGGCGATCAATATCAGGATCTTTAGATGAAAGAACACTACCCATTTGTAACGTATCATATCCACTGTCTGAATGTCTACTATCTACTAATAGTGTATCATCTTTAAAATAGGAATTAGTTGAACTGGCAGTTTCATCAGAAAGATGCTGCTTGACAGCCGGCTTCGTATAGAAGTTAATTGTGTTGGTATATTTTGAGTCAGGAGTGATTTCATTGAAATTTTTGGTTGCTGATACTGGAATGTCTACTTGACTTTCTCTGTCTTCTTTAACTTCTAGGAGAAATAATTGTCCAAAATGTTAAATAATCCATTGTAAAATAATCTTGTACATGCAGTTAGCGCTTCAGATAAAATCCTTTAAGGACATCACCCATTTGTAAATATTGCGTTAAAATATTACTACTTAAAGTTAGTTGACAGAATAAGAAGAAGATATTTACCACAAAATAAAGACATTTTACGATAGTAGTAGATAATTAGTTACTTAACTTATTCTATATTAAAAGTAAATTATATGTAATAATACATAAATATTATTCTTACCTTCATCATCAGAATAGTTGTAATCATTTTCAATTGTTAAATCATTTTTAGAATAACTAAAACTATCATTGTTGTACTTGCTGTTGTAGAAGTTATTAGTACAATTAACAATAGTTTTATCTTCATTTTTAACTGACATTCGATTATCAGTTATTTTTTTATAATACTTAGATAATTCATTTTGTGCAGAACCACGATTTGAAGATCCTGAAGACTTGCGAGTTAAAGTGGATTGAAGCATACGCTGTTTCCAGTCTAAAAGACGCTTCATAGATTCTTCTCTCTATAATAAAAATAAACAGTATAATATAAATAAAAACATTTTAACTATTTACTTTACTAACTTGTTGTGATTTTCTATCTTTATCCCTTGAATCAATGCTATTTCTTCTTTGTAAACTAGTACTTCTTTTATTTTCATTATGTTCATAGTTACGTTTATCTGCATTTCTAGCCACTCTAGCACTAGCTGATCTATTGAAAGAGCTAACATATTCACTCCATCTTTTTTCTTGTTCTTTAATATAATTACGATGGCTCTTCATTTGTGCAGAAGAACCATCTACTGGTTCAGCTTTTATATCATTTAAATAAATTCCAAGTTGTCTCAATGATAAAGCAGTTGTACGATTTAGATTTGTCTCTTTGCTTAAACTTTGAGAAGCTTGTCTCATTTTTTCTGCATATGCATTTTCTGACCAGTAACTATCTGAGTTATCAATAAAATCTAAACTGGATTTTGGTCTTTTGCTATGTTTTACTACTGTATTATAATATTCTGGAGATTTATAAGAAGAATGAGTGCTTGGAGTTGGTGTTTGATAAGCACGTCTTACATCATATTCTAAGAAATCAGCACTATGAGGTCGGTACGAATATTTTTTCTCTCTATATTTAACCGGACTTGGTACATATTCATCAATTACTTCTTCGTACTCGCTATGATTTGAGTATTTTACATCATGACGTCCATATGTATCAGGTGTTCTACGTTCAGAATTATTTAATTGAGACCTATTTAAATTTTGGACTAGTGTTAATGGCTTATATTGAGGTTGAGCAATTTGAGGATGATCTTCGTGTGGTTCAGTAACACGTCTAGGCTTTGGAGGTGCATTGGCATAAAGAGGTTGAGCAATTTGATTGTTTTGAGCTTTGTATGACAAATCATTGTTGTAGTACGATCTCGGGGTTGAATAGAAAGACGAACTCAAGAAACCTGAATCCATTTCATCTAAATGGTTAATATATTGAGATTCTTTTATGTTGTTTCGTTCATTATATCTATTACTGAAAACATAATTTTTATAAGAAAAGATAAGAAAATTAATTTAATTAAAAATTTATAGTAACCCATTATTTTGTTGGAGAATTGATGCTAAGCTCAAAGCATTCATCCATTGAACCATAAGTTCTCTGGTATCTGCAGCAAAATAATATGTTCTCATATTATCATGCTCAGCTTTGAAACTAAATTTCCGGTAAACTTTATCCTCCGAAGGACAACATGGTGATATTTTGTATGAAGGTAACAATATAGAACCTAAAAGTTTTTCTTCTTCTTCATCTAAATCAAGAAAAATAAGCAATATAATAATAATAAGTTAATAACTCATTATTTTTTTATAATAAGAAGATAACTCACTCTTATAATAAAAAAGACAGTATTCAGACAGAACAAACCATCGTTTCTTCCATAACATTAAACCTTCGCTTCCCTGCTTGTAAAGCCAACCTTGTAATGTAACAGAAGCAGATGGTGGTCTTTTGATAAGAGGTGACTTAAGGGGACTAGATCCAATCATAGCTCTTCTCATAGGTTGAGTGACCACAACAGAGTTCTAAAAATATAACATATTATATTAAAAATATGTTATAATTAATAATTATTAACATAATCAATAATCATAATATGTGATGTTTGATATTTTCTTAATGACTCATATTTTATTTTAATTTAATTCATTGATTAAGTAAAATCAAATTATAATAATATGACCAATAAATTAATATTTTCTACAATAGTTTACTAAATCAAATAATACTTAAAATATTTAGGTGATTGTTAACTAGATTTAGACGTACAAATAATACAAATAATACAGAATATGATCTTGAATTTTAAAAATATTCAAGAGTTTGGACAAAAATAAATATTTCACTTCAAACATAGAATTTAAAATGAAATTAAATAAATATTTTTTTTTATATTATTATTATCCTCATAACCTCATCGGTAAGTATATTTGTTAAATATAAATAAAATTTTAAAAAAAAAATTGGTTTAAAATATACGAAGGTATACCAAAGAATATTTATTTTTAATCTGATTTAAGTAATGTAAGTTTGACTGACCCGAAAAAAAAATTTCAAATGATGTAACATAATAAATAGGTACCTAATACTTAAATAAAAGAAATTTAATTTAAGATTTATAAAAACTAGTTTACAAGCTGGTCAAATATACAAAAATGCATCAGCTATATACTGTCCGCATTGATTTAATGAACCAAAACTCTTAGTACCTACATAAAAATCACGGTTCAGTGAATTGTTACAATATCCTAGAATTTTTTCTTTAGACAAGAAAAAAAGTGAACATGTCATGATGTTTTTTTAATAACCATAATAATAACAGGTGGTCACGTTTTCTGAAGGTACAAGGTCACTTTTCTTATGTTGAATATATTCTTTATTATTTATTATAAATTCTTATACTCCAGTACATTCAGATTTTAGAAATACACAGTTCACACTTGGGTATTCCGTTCATGCGCTAGCGTTATTCCTTTTGTGTTCGTTTAATGTACCTAACTAAAAATTGAAACTAAAACTATTTACCTGGAACATGATTCAAACTCTAATTAAATAATAACTATTCATGTATTTGTCTAGATATTTTTACGAGAAATTATATAAACACGATATTTAATTCCATAAAAGCAATTCTTTTATCAACACAATATTTTTAATATCAAAGTAGTTTATTTTCCTTACCTTTTTTAAAGTAGCCATTGTAATAACGGTTGGATTTGCCGACGTTGTTGCCGGTTCTACCCTATAATTTTTTCAATAATTAGTTAAATACAACAATAACAATTTATATAGTAAAAATAAAAATTGTATACATTGGTTTATCCCTTTCGTTTAAAATTCTCCGATTAAAATTATTCCTACTTAATGTTTGGTAAAAATAATATCTACGGAATAAATATAATACTATGTAAACCCGACACGTATATATACACACATATTGAATACTTTGTGTAAATTTGTGAGGGCATAAACAATAAACAAATTAGATACCTACAATGATTTATTAATGATTAATGAACAATAAGTAGCACCAAATCATTAGTCATACTCTGAATTAACTTAGTTCATTTCTTATAGTTTTGTTGCCATAAATCGTATTATTTAGATTATTAACCTAAGACACATAATTTAGTTAGTAGTAAACATAATTTATTATGGGTGGAATAATTTACAATACATTATTTTCACAGAATAATCAATAACGGCTATTATTATTCTGTATTCATAATATTTAATGAAATTTATTTCTATATATCCTATGTGAAATCATTGTATCAAGATTTGAAGTATATATTGTATTCATTATTGTTTGAGAGGATTAGAATTATTTGTCTTTGCATGACTTAATTACTAATAATATATGTATGTATGCTCAAAAATCTTCATTTCATGATCGAAAGATAAATTTCAAGATTTATAATAAACACGACAAAAAAATGAAAACCCAGGAGTTTTCAGTTGTAATTGTATTACATTTCAAACGAGCATTTGTTCGCTTCGCATGATGTTTCTAGTTCTAAAAATATTGGGCTTCGTCGAATACAAACAAGGGTGTGCACAAAAAGACCCCATTATAACGACCCTCTGGTGAGACTGGGGAGTTTTTACCCTAATATAACGATAATTTGCACATATTTCCACTAGCATACTTTTAGTATTTTAAGTAAAATACCAATAGTACACTGGAAAATAATATTTTTGACAGTATTTTAAATTATATATATTGTAATTTTTAGTTAAGGTTTATTTCGAGTTTCAAATTTGAAATTCAAACACAAAATAAAATTTACATTTATATTAATTACATATTTATTTAACATTCTTGTTTTAAGTAAAACAAAATATTTTGGAGTTTAAATACATATTGTTGGTTGCCTATTGAAAGTTTCTATACCAAGTTAGAAGAATCTATCTTCAAATCAGTTTTAGTATTTCCATAAAAGAATAGGCAATAGCCAATAATTAATAATGGTTTCGTGACTCCAAAAGTTACATTTCAAGGAACAATATTATTTAAGTTGGCTAATGTACATCAGTTAAATTATTTATTTATTTGACTATGCTGATAAAGCGATAACTGATGTGTCAACGCCTCAACGGTCAAGTGATAATGATATTTGAAATTTACCCCTTCTATAATCTATATTCATATTTATCTAATCCTTTCCAGGAACGTAGCAAGGATTTGGAGAATTATATATTTGTAAATTTATCTACGCTACAACAAACGTCAAACATTCTAAAAATTCGTTCAAAATTTAAAATAATATGCAATACATCATTCATTATAATAACCAATAACACACAAATTAAAAAACTTTCAGTCTAAAGTTTAAAAACATAGTGCTCACGAGAATTGTACATAATTTCGATTCGTTTTTGTTTTCGTTTTTTAACACGGTTTTATTCGAAACGATCGTCGCGTCAGAACAAACAATAACGTACAACCGTAATGATAATCACCCAAATGGAAATTGATTCGTCCGTAAAACGATGCGTGTGCAGGTACAATACGATTTAATATTAATAAAAAGTAGCGCCAGTTTACTACAACAATAAATTACATTACTACCTACGTACTATATTATACATTACGAATAGCGCGTACTATAATTATTGTATCGATTAGACGGTCGCATATTATATATATTTAACAGCGGCGAGTTTTCATTTACATTTCGCGTATATTTTACGACACCTTGGCGCTCATTCATGCGTGTGCTCGATATGTACATAATATTACACGCGCATAAAACGGTACACGCGTACATCTATTATAAAATATTTTACTGTTCGTTTATTACTATTATTATTATTTTTTTTTCTGTCACGGCATGCTATTATATTATGCATTTCTTTCCGTGGCACTCACTTCAAAAAATCCGATATAATAAGCCATATACAACAATAATAATAGAGTACCGCGGACACACGCACATGTACACATGGCGGCGGCGACACAGAAATCAGAATATTACATACAATTATTATGGTTGTGCGCCTGCCGCACATGTGTATGTATGTGTGTGAGTGTGTGTATGTGAGTGTGACACACTAACCACCGCTATATAATACCACTTACCATGACCAAAAATTCCAAAAACAGGGAAACATCGTTGATTATGTGATATGACGATACGTAGCCGCGGCGTTACGTCGGTGGAATGTCGTGTGACCACTCCGTGACGACAACGGGTCTCTTTGCGTGTCACCCTGGGCTATACGACGACGACGGTTGGCCCGTTAACGCTCTAGGCGACGACGGAATAAACGCTATATCGCCCGTATACTCATCTCGGGACGACGTCCGGCAGTATGGCAGCCCGTACCGAACGCCGATGACACCGGCACCGCATGAAAACGAACGATGTGCGCGATGATGAATAAAATATAATAATATAATATATGGGTCATGCGATCCTCCAACGAGTGACTACTATCCACGTAGCTGGGCGCATTCTCGGGGCGTGTGGGGTGAGTAATGTGTACAACCGGGGTGGTTGAACGTTCACGGGGATTTCGACGATATTTTCCGAGGGAAGGAAATTAAAAATATTAAAAGGGATTAATAATCTACGCGTAGGTAACCGTGCGACTGATGACAATTCAACTAACGCGTGAAACGTTTCGGCGAGCGAATCGCCCACGGCTGTCCGACGCGCGGCACATTGGAAAATGCACTGATCGACTATACTGCTGTGCGCATACGAGATTTCCCGTGTGTTGCCGAACGATGGAAAAGGGTCTTGGCGCGCGCGCGCGAACGACCGAGCGCGAAAAAAAAAAGAGGAGCCGAGTGTGGGTAGCGAGGTCCGCACATGCGTCCAAATGTTATGGCCTAGTTACACTTGTTGTGTTTTGTCGTTGTCGTCGTCGTCGCCACTGTGATGTCCATAACCACTGACAAACATAGAAATGGTGAGGTTTCTCCAACAATATAGTAAATGTATGCATAAAGATGGTACGTCTATATATCTATAATTCTGGTATAGAGCGCGACCGGGTTTGAGATGCAATAAACGAAGACGTTTGCGCGCGTAATTATACGCTGATCAAAGAGAAACGTGGATAAATCGGAGAAAAAAAGGAAAGTCGAGCGACTTGGAAAAAAAAAGTTGTGTTCACACCGCGCAGCGGCGTCTGTATACTTATGTTGTCTCTGTGTACACTGCACCATTCAGCATATTATACTGGCTGTACGCTCAAATTGTCTTATAAGTACAATCAATGAACACTGGTCTCGAATAAGGACTAACATGACGCAATATCTACTATACAAGTATTGAATGCGATTTCATTGTAAGAATAGGATATAGAAATTAAAAATCACAAAAGCCTTTCTACGATATTCCTGAGCACAAAACATGGAATCGAATGTTTTAAAATATATTCGTCATCTACCGTAATTTGCCAATGATTAATAGTTTGATAAATATAGACAACAGGCATGTTATAAACTATTCATAAGTCGATAAAAATATATATAAACAAATTATTGCAATTACCGCGAAGTAACAATAACCAAACAAATGTAAAAATACTGCAATAAAATATACTTCGAAAAGAAATAAGTATAAAACGAAATGTAGTGTTCGTCACATGGACGAAAATTATGTGTCATTAAATTTTTTTTAATAATGTTTAAATTCCAATGTACTTATTATAATTTTAAAAATAATCGTCAGAAACTAGAAACGTGTAAACTTAACTACCTATCTAATATATTATTATTTTACACCACACCAACTAAAAAGAAAGGTAGATAAGAAGAAAATTAGTAATATTATTTACTAATTGTATGTACCTATCCTATTATTCGTGATACACGGTATTCTCATATTTAAATTAAAAAAATATATGAATATATTTAGTGTGTCAAATAACCCGGAAGCCGGACAATCCGCTTAATAAGTAGTATTTTCTTTTTCTTAACATGAAAAGGTTTGTATGGCATAAATTATAAAATAAAAAACACTTATTATGCAGAAAAATAGGAATCGGGAAGTTTTTTAAATGTGAATACTGTTACTGTAGTCTATCACACTTGACTTGCAACAGTGTCAACAAACTCATTGAAATACTCCAGACTTTTATATTAATTGAATTTTCTTTTGTTTCCAATATTTAGGTCAAGGAAAATTTAAAATTTAATGATACGATGAAGATATAGATACTTATTTTTTCATAATTTCTCTCTTCTTATACTGATGTGGAAAATGCCACAATATAGTTTATATCCCATCTGGATTGCAGCATACATTTTGTTGGCTAATAAATACAATAAATATAATAGGTAGTACAAATAATTGCTGTAGGCACATCACACATGTTACAATAATTAAATTCAACTTGCTTGTAATTTTGAGTACAGACAATAATTACATAAATGTGTATTTATTGAATATATTTAGTACTAACTTTTATTTATAATTATTATAAAATATAACATTGAAAGTTACTTCAATTAAACGTGTACATCATAAATGCATAACGTTTAATCCTACTTGGTTATTTTCACAGTATATAATTGTTTTTACTTGTATTATATTACAATTTTTCGTGTATAAGTAGGCTCAATATACATTATATATAAAATAGATAAATGCAACGTATGTTATTCATGTGTATATTTACAACTTTTACCTCATACAGAACGTGCGTATGTGAATAATTCGTCGTTTAAAATGGAAACTAATCCTTATTCAAATAATAAACATCCGAGTAATTTAATGATACTCATCATTCAAAATAAATATGAAGGTGTTGTTAAAATATATTTATAAAACACCAAGTACAAGGTCGGATAAAGATAAATGTGAAGACGTGCAATTCTAAGTGTCCTCCCATCCTACTCATGAACAGTGTAAGTAAACATTGAATTTAGTTGTAAAAATATTACACTTGTAATTTTAATATTTATAATAAAAGATCTTTAAGTTTTAATTGTTTCCTAAATAAAAATTAAATGTATTATTAAATGAGTGTATTCATACGTATGTATTAGGGTAGTAGCCAAATTATATATCAAATCTCTAAATATTTCCTATAAGTTAAATGAAATGAATAAATAACGAATATCAATTTTAGTTGGGACACTGTCCAATCAGTTGTAATAAAAATAACTTACACACTTCAATAAATATTTTTTATTTTATAAACATTTTAAAACGATAATCGTCTTAATATATCAAAATAGTTTCATCAAATATTTTCAACTTTTGATGAAAATCACTAGTTATTATTATGGTAAAAAATAAACATAGCATAATACTCTTTAGATTCTTTATTCAGTTTTATTTCATGTGACTTATGTTATAAGTTGTTATAATAACTGAATTTAAAATGTTTAAATACCCAGTAATTAACATGAATGTATTATTCAATATTTATTTTGTCTGTTTAGCAATTTACCCAAGGTATGGCCCTGGCCCTCCACCCATTTGAAATAATATAATATGCATTTCCTTTTGTTTTGTAATGTACCTACACCTAACGAAATTCAAATACCGTGTATTTTGTGATTAACCATCAACCAGTATCCTAAATTCCAAGGCTAATGTTAGAAATGTATACTAAACTTGGAAAGAGCAATTACTAATTACTTTTTAAAAATTTGATAAAACATCACTGAAAAAATACACATCAATTCAAATGCAAAATATGTTCAGTTTATTTTGTAAGACTTAGTATAACCAGTATTTAAGGGGGGGGGCATTTGCCTCCGGTGGCCAAATTCAAAATTCTTTCCAAAACTTGGTGGTCAGCAAGAGACAATACGTGTAAGTCTCTAAACAAATTGGTGTTTGGTTCTCAAAGCGTTAACAAAGCAATAAATTAAGCTAAAATTGAAAATGTATCAATTTGCTATGTTATTAGAAGGTACCTATATTAAAAAGTATAAAAACCTTAAAAACGTCATTTATGTCAATATTTTGGGGAGATATTATATTAGAACAGTTTGCAGTAAGAAATTACAGCCAATTAAAATTGATTTAAGTATTGTGGTAGGTAGACATTTACGCATTTACCAGTCTTTGATAGGTTTTGTAGACGATATTCGATGTGATGATAGGCGATAGTCTGTTTAAGCCTTTAAGGATTACAAAACTCGAGCTATTGAAAAATTTGGCAATTAAAGTTTAAATACAAGTACACAACGTAAAAAAAACGAAAAAAATTGTTGGACGAAGGCAACAGTAATGAGTAAGGTAGGTACTTATTAAAACAAATATATATCTAATCAAAATAATTTAATAATTATTCAAACTATAGTTTGTAAAACTGTACAACATGAGTAGTTTATAAAAGATTGGTTTCATACACATCCATTGTGTAATTTGGCCGTCAAAAATTGTACTATTGACATATGTTTATAAATTAAACTACATACATTTTGGTTTTGATGTTTTTAAAAATATTTTGAACTACATATTTACATGTTACAGACTCGTAATTATTAATAAAACAAAAACCATAAATATTTTTTTTTCGTATAATATTTATATTATTGTAGCTGTAAATATATGATATACAGTTTGAGAATAATAAGTTTCCAACTTTTCTTTTTTATCCATAATTACAACTAGCCACTAGGTATAATAATGATAATAATTATTGTAGTAATAAATGATTAGGTAAATGCCGCAAGTATTATAATTTATAATATACATTTATAATATTGATTATTATAGTATTGATTAATATTAGTTATTAATACTATATTTTATAATCAAAGTTCAAACTTATTACCAATTTTTAGAACCTATAATAAAACATATAAATAAAGAATTCATGGAGAAAATAGAAATTACCACAAACCAAAGCTACAAAGGTATAAACACTATAAATACTATTAGTCTATAAACAACCCAAAAATAAATAGATAAGGTGGACGGTATCTAATTCTGAACATTTAATTTCATAATAATAAACATAATAATAACAACTAACAACCCGTTGGAGATGTATTAATAAACTATTGAACCATGACTTACATTAAAATGATTTAATTAAGTGTTCAAAATGTATAATTACGAGTATACTAATATATAGGTACCGCCGTGACTCGCGTAGGTCCACGTAATGGGAATGTAAAAACTTCACTAAAAATCCATAAAATTCGGACTGTACAAATCTGAAATAGGAAGGAGGAGGCGAATTGGTATCATATATTCATAAGTACTATCAAAATATACATAATTAAAAATCCATTTCCAGAGGTTCAAATTTGTTTTAATGTATTATTAATTTATGTTTATAACGTTCAGTGTATTATTTCAGGGTGTTCTGGTCGAGTGAGGTATTAATAAGTAAATAGTTTTCAAAATATTATGGATTTTCAATTATTAAATCCAAGAAAAAACCCCCAGAATTTTATAGATTTTTGATTATTAATTCCAGATTTATACTGTTCAAGTTTTTGCATTCCAGGTTATACTGGAACATTACCACCCGTGTTATTGTTTTATATGTGTTCATTAATTTTTAAATACTTATATTTTTCACCTAAAATGTAATAATGACTAATTGGGTTTATTTAAGAAAATAAAAATAATCACCTTTATAAAATATAATATTCTCAAGTTCTGCGACAGTTGCAAAACGAATTATATTCTAGTTAAAATAAATACGTATACTTGAATAATTCATATAGGTTGGTCACAGATCAGTTTAATATCAAACAAAGTAATTTTTTTGTCAATCTTCCAAGTTTATGATGTATAATTTATGTATGACCTATAAAATATATTTATAGCTTATATGAATAAAATACATAATAAATAATTAGGTAAAAATGTATGAACTATACATTTATTAAATCGAATGATAGATAAAGAAACTGAAGTATTACTTTCAAATAAAATAAAAATTAATTATAAATATTTCAATACGTATATTAGGGAATTATAGTTAAAAATAATACAATTTTTTTGATTAAGGGACTCAATAACACTATTTTACCTTTATCTATAAGTTGAAACATATCCACTTACGCAATCGCATATTTTATATTTTCTGACCTGAATAGGGCCGCAGTTTTATTTTAGATAATGTCAATTTTACGCTTGAAGCTATGATAAGTACATTTATATATATATATATATATTTAATCAAATTCAACTTTTTCAATTATTTGCTTTTATAGTTTTATTAAATTTTATTAGTATAATATATAATTTTGATTGTAAATAAAATAAAGTTAAAACATTTTATTAAAATGTACCGAACTATAGAATACTTCCAATATTTGCCCTAGTTTTGTTTAGTTATAAATTATTAGTTAATTACTCTATTGGTTTATTTCATGTTATTATTTTTAACATATTAAATATTAAATTATATTTAAAACTATATATATTTTAACAATTTAATCAAATTTATTCTAACAAAATACCTACACATTTTACTAACTATATGGTTTTATTATATTTATAAACACAATTAAATATCTACAGATTATTTAATGAATTATACTCTTTATTGGCGTGGGAAATGAGGGTTAATTAGCTTACTATAATTAATTTTAGATATTATTTTATACATGGTTATACATAGTATTTTAATAATATGTTAATTGTTGTTATTTTTGTTGATCACAGTCAACAACTAACAAATATCTTACGTACAACTTTGCAATCCCGACACTCGGGTATATTTTATAATAAACTTAATGATTAATGACAACAGTCAGTAGGGTAACGAAAGATTTAGATTGACTATTGAGGCACGTACCTCATTTTATAGGGAAGTGGTCCTCAAATTTTATTTGAAATAAAGAAAGTTGTTCTTATTTGATACCAAAAATAACAGACCAACAAAAATAAATCAAAATGCAATCAGACATTGTGTTCTACAACAAAAACTCGTTTGCCTCAACGTTTTTTTAAGTTTGTCACTCTGATGACTATTATAGTAACACTAATTTGACTTATTGTTACTCCATACTACATTTCCGCTTGATTCTACAATAGAAATAAGTAACCCTGGCGCCAAAATATCACGTAGTATAATTTTATTCTATTAGTATTATTTTTTTATGTAAAATGTAAATATAGTTTCATACTTTTATAGGGTATTTTAAATTTATACAACGTATTTTGTGTGCATTCATACATCATTAATACATACACCTGTTAGCTGTTGCAAATTGCAATAGATACATACTCGTATTATTTACTTGTCGTATTTATTATTAGAAAATGAAAAACACCTTATCCATTAATCACAATATACTGGCAGGCCCCGGGTATTCTCAATAAACTGTCCCTTTGTAAAAAAGGGACAGTATATTACGTACCGTACCTACAACTGTAAAATAGGTAACACAAATAAGAATATATGATATCTGTAAAGGCTGAAACTTGTGGAATGTGCGTAGTACGTGCTGTATACAATTAAGTTGTTTAATAACTTGGAATATTTTTCAAATATAATATTATGAAACAAGGTGTTCTCCCATAAAAACATTATTCCCTGTAACTCACATTCTATACATTATTGTCGATGAATTGTTAAATAAATGATGAGTATAAGAGCAATTGGCACGGGCAAATAAAAGCGAGATGGATGCAGAAAACCGTTAGTAACACGACGCAATCGAACAGCGATTAATGATGGGATCTCAAGTCAAACGTTATTACTTTTTATTCAGCTTTTTATCCGTTGGTTAAAAACAATAACACTCATTACATTTACGCAAAATATAATGGTAAAAAAACCGCAAGCAATGGAACATAGTTAAACGCTTAACAATAATACTGTTGGCGGGTACGATGATTGGTAAGTGTTGCCCGATGTTGGGTACGATTATGGTTTTTCGAATGGAAAAATAACAACGGATGCAACAAACCGAGAGTGCAACATTCTTGACGAAAAACTCCGAGAAGATTACTGCGGATTCATACAATTATAATAATATGATTACGATTAATACTCCACGCTTCCACGACCTCGGGGCGTTAAAGTCTTGCTACTGCACGGCGTCTACGCACCAAACACACACACACACACACACACACACACACACACACACGAGTCATCAACCTTGTCACAGAGAATGCAATTACTAGTGTTTGGAATTCTGGGCAGCCGGTTAGCGGCGGACGGACGGCGGCTATGATATTATTTTCTAGCGGGCAAACCGCGTTCGCATTCCTAATATGTATATATTATAATATACTGGTGCTTGCGCGCCCGCGGAATACCCACCCCGCCCGTCTGCAAACCGATGCAAATATTTCGACCAAACCCCGTGTGTGTATCGCATTCCGGGTGCGTTTCGAATTACTCTGCCGTAGTGCCATCGCGGTCCCGGCACGTCGTCGCCTGCAGTCTCACCGCCACATATTATGTATACTATTATATAATATTATACCCGTGCGCACAGTTGCGTACACCCTGTAGGACGGGTGTTTTTGATCCCTCCCCCGGTATTTTTTTTAACTATATGTATAACAGTTGTGTGAAAATGGTTGGAAAAATATTCATATAATATACATGTAATATCATTTTAAAATGATATTCACCGCTGCCCGCACAGAAACTCGACGCTCGTATCACGCATAACAACGGTAGGTTCACGAGTGGACAGCAGACCCGTGCGCACGTAATAATAAATTGTAATATTTAGGCATGTACATGCGCGACTTACCGTTACGGACGACGTTCACCGGCGACATAATAACGTACCGATCGTCTCCATCGTTTCGTACAGTATAGATAATCCGGCGGCCGATAATCCACTGCGCGCTCTCCCTGTACGCACAACAATCACACAATAACTTGAATATACTATTATTATTATAACAATAACAATAATGTAGTTATAATATTATAGGCACTAAAACTATTCTACGACGACGGCGACACACGTGCACTGGAATCGAAAAATAACGGACGCCGAATTCAAGTAAAATATATTATTTAAAAAATATTTTACAAAAACGGATTTTATTTCGTGCGGCGCGCGAACACAAACGAACACACACACACACACACACACACAAAGCGGACGCACGCACACAAAAACGGTGGTATACACACACACGCGCGCGCTAAGGAATTTCGACGGACCGAGTGGGAACTGGGATTGGGGTAAAAGGAAGAAGGAATGAGGAAAAAAACGAAACGTCACAATCGTCGTACACACACGCCACAACTATAGCGAGTTACTACTATAGTGTGCCTAGTCAGCACTCGGCAGTGGCGGCAACGGTCACGCGGCGTCGTCGGCCCCGGTTGCGGTGGGAGAGAGCCGTGGTGCACGCCAGTGTTCAGCGGCGGCGGCGGTTATTATACAGTACTTGAGAGAGAGACAGACAGATACGAGTGCGTACACACGCGCATGCGCGTGCCTAAAACACGCACGCCGTTCGGACAAACTTGTTGAACCCAAAAACTGGTTGTCGGCGGCGGCGAGAAGGCACATCGTCGTCGGGGCCGCTTATTACTATTATTATTACTATTATAGGAACGAGCGGTGGCGGGGCACGCACGCGGCCACAAAGAAACGCGCCGGCAAGACTATGACTCTCACGCTCCCCGGTCTTTTCAGCCTCTTTCGGTTTCCGTCCGACAGTCACGTCCCGATCGTCGCCGCCGACCGGGTCGCGTTTTGTGAACGGCTGCGGCCCTCACTGACGACCCGAACCGGACGCCACGGCACCGGGTCGACGACGGTTCGTTGTTTTTTCCTTCTCTCCGGCGCGCGCCGCCCGGAACCTTGAGGTCCGCATCCTGGGAACCAATGGGTCGCCGTCGCTCGGCAGGTGTGGAACATTATACCTCTGCAACTGGGACTACTAGACCGTTAGACGTTCCGCAGTCGGGGGTGTGACGGCAATAACGCCGACTACGAGGTCTTGTCGTAATTGTATTCCCCCCCCCTTATTACAATTATTATTATTATTATTATTACCATCAACTACCCCGTTCGTCTGTTATAATAACATTTGTAACATGTGTGTGTGTGTGTGTATTTTCAAACGTATTCTTTCACCTCGGTGGCCCGCCAGTGCTCATTTGCCTCTATGCCATTCTATATGTCTATATATAGTACTAGTGAGTAGTCATATGTACTGCTGATACACAATGAACGTCGTTAGGGATCTTTGGGATGTTTACCCGTCGTCGTCTTTATTATCCGTTGGGAGGCAGTTTTTAATTTTGATTTTTTTTTTCTGATTAATTAATTTAGAAATGTGTGTGGCGCAGTATATTACCTGCAGTGCTGGCTCATTGGCTGTACTACACAGCTGAGTAATAATAACGATGTATACAGTTATATTATATTATATATTTATATATACCTACATATAGTTTATTGATATACCGTAGACTGTATCTATGAAATTAGCATTCAATCGCGGATCTTCTCTCCGTTCGTGCGTGATGGAAAAGTGCTCATTACTTTCTATAATATGTACCTACCTGCCGAGTACTGGCAACGCACTGGACGAGGGTGTACGCGCAGTATTATACTATTATATTTTACTTACTAAACAGTACCTGCATTTGCCCGCCCATTTCCAAATTAATATCGGATTTTTGCATAAACCCGTGACGCGGCAACACGACCAACGTAACAAACCTATTTACTTTATTTGCATCGTTCTCATAAACATTTCTAAACTCGGTAGCTCTCACACCAACATTTTTTTATGTAATAAAATATACAAGTTCGTACTTTTATTTTTTTTATAATAATATAATAATAAAAGTATTTGCAATAATAATGTGCAATACATTTTAGGTTAGATGTATAATTTATTTATAATATTGCTAACCCTAAAAGCTAAATTTATGCTGGGGGAGTAAAAAATAATTTTGTAGTATATGTATATATACTATATAGATCCCGTCTAGGTGCAACTATTTATGGCTGGGTCAGGAAAGAATCGAGGAACTTATAGGCTTCCAACATTTCTTTCACTCTGGTCAATGCCTCAGTGGTTTCCATGTTTTCCATCAAGAGATAGCTAAACACATGAGCACTTAGTTTCAAAACTATAAATATCATCATTAATTTTAAGATATAGTATATAATATTATTATATTAATTATATACTAGGTACACACTATATATATATGACATATTATATGTATATATTTATGTATAATTAATATTTGTAAAACTAATAGAAATACGAGTAGTATAAAGATTGACTGTAAAGTCTAACCTCTATTAACATTCATTAAATATCCAATTTATAAATTTATAACTACCGGTATAATATGAGTAAGTAAATAATATTATTAACAAATTAATAATATTATTTACTTATTCATATTATATTAATATATATTTAATATATATATATTTATTATATCAGATAGGTTATCGGTCTTATATATATACTGGTTTATTGATTGAAAAATACTAAATGAGCATATTGACTTTTGGCACATTCTAGTTAATTCATCTTTAAAGTTTTAATAAATTGTGTTAGATTCTTACATTTACATAAATAAAAATAGTTAAATAGACTTTCTGTAATTTTCAGTAAGTACATTAATGTAACACTATTATTTTTACACTAAATACTAATCGTATTTTATACAGATAAATAATGGAGTTTTGTAATGTTTAATATAGAGTTAGTTGTAAATATCAGATTTTTTTCAAATAGAATCATCAATAGATGATAATAATAAATAGATGATGGACAATTTTGTCAAAAAAACCAATCAATTAAAATATAGATTTGCTTAACATTTTAATACAGGTCTATGGTCATTATTAAAGATCGAATTATCAACCACTATCAAGCAATGACACTAGGTATAATTATTATTCACTAATCAGAATAGATCTGAATAATCTGAGTAGTGAGTACTATAGCAGCATTATACCATTGATTATAAGTGTGTGACAATAATGTGCATCAGTCATCAGTGCCGGGTTCCTAGTATGTATTTAGTAACTTTACTTTATACCTAGTAACCGTGACTTTAGTAACTAGAGTCTATAGTTGTACTTAATACCCATAAGAAGTAGTAAGTACGCATATATTATGAATTAAGTAGAAACAATACAAACAGCGAATGCCGTGAAAATGATATATCGATTTTTTTCAATCATTATGAATTGTAAATTGTAATTCTATTTGACCGTGTAAGTGCAGGCAATCAGATCGTGGATTTCTATACATTCAAAACTAACCAAAAATAAATTTTAAGTATACCTAAATATATGGTTCTAGGACAAAATATCTCCGGTAAAAATAATATATCTAGGAAAAAAAGTCTTCCGTAAATATCTACCAGAAGAAGTATCTAAATGAAATATCTATATAATCATATCTAATTACTTTAAGTACAAATGAGTATAATCGTATTGATTATAATTAGAAGTAAAAAAATAGCTTTACATCTGAAAAAAATTATGGTAATTTGGAGATAAGTAACAATATACAATCGCCAAATTTTATCCCACAGATAGTTTATATGTACTTTTATATACTTTATTGTATTTTTATGTGTAATAAATGTAGTAGAGTAAATTATTTAAACACCCATTAGAAATACGAAAAGTAATTTCCTCTATAGATGACTGAAGAAATATTATTTTAAGATTGAAAAATTCTTTGCTAAAACACATATACAGAATCTTAAACAATACTAAAATATATCTTAATGTCTTAGAAATTAAAATGTAAATACATAGGTATTTTATTTAAATACTTCATTCTGATACATTTTTCACGGGACATATTTTTCTAGAGATATTTTGATCGGTCACGAAATATATGCACTAAAATGTTGAAATATGTTGAAATATGCATGAAAAAGAAAGTATGTACCTACCTATTAAAAATCAGCAAAAATTTAAAATACTCATACTATATTTATCCTGAATAATTAATAAGAAAATTAATCAATAATTATGAAACATTAAATTGTTATAAATGCCTAACCTATAATTTTATGAGTTCATTCCTGAAGTTTTTAGTACGATTTTAATCTTTAAGAAAAAAAGAACCCGACGGGGACTCGCTTTGGTGTGTAGTAGGGGGTGGAGTGTAGCTCGTTCATAAGGTAAGTTATTAGTCATTACAATGGATTTGTTAAATTTGAATGCAATAATAGGTATCATTGAATACAAATATAACGATTCTGAACGAAGATGATATGTTAGTCTAGAATAGGTAATTCGTATGTGATATAATATATTGTGTTATATTATGTCAATATTTCCTTTTCAAACGCATATAAAAATAATTGTGACTATATGGATTTGAATAATTTTGAAATGACAGTAACAACAACTTCTGTAGAATATTCTATTAAATTTTCAAATACTTTGTACCAGCCAAAAAAAAACAAAATTAAAAAATCGAATATTTCAAATGCCCATAAGTTAATTAAAAATTAATATAATTTGAAAAAAATGACTTAAAGAAAATGCCAATCTAAACAACCCTCAAAAATTTCGAGTTTCTGCGACTTATATTTTTTTAATAATAACAAATATTTAAAATCGTTTGAATATAAATCATTATTTTATGCAATTTCGTAAAAATGTAAATTTCAAACGGTCATAAAAATTTTTCCTTAAAGTCCAGTAGAATTTTTTCATAGTGATTTGAAGAGTAACTTTGTGTTAAAATGTTGAACCTAAAGTATAAATACAAAAAATGTTATGAATTTTAAATTACAAAATAACTTTTAATATTTTAATTTTTAAACTAAAATAATAAAAGTTTAAATTAAGTTAATTTAACTTTTTAACTATCACGATTTTAACATAGATACGAGTATTTTGTACAAATTTGAACTTTAGACGCTTATTAAAATAATTATTAGTTGTTACCCACAATTATTTTAATTTCAATAAGTTCAACTAACATTAAATCTTGTATAAAATTTTCGAAATAAAATTGGACATCCGAATTATTTTTATCAATAAAATTTCAATTGTCTATAAATTGATCATAAAAGTCAAAATACTTAGAAAAATTCCATGTCTAAAAAGTGCTTATATAAACATTTGGAGAAAATTTCAATTTATGGTTTTTTATTTTTAAGTTAAAGCAAAATAAAGAAAATTATTTTGTCAATAAGTGATAGGTATTGCATAAAAATAATCGTTTTCCTGTTAATTTTTAAGGTTTCTAGATTCACTTTCCTTTCAGAAAAGTTGCTGTATAAGAAAATCGAAGCATTTTTACTGCTCTAAAACCTGATGACAGACTCAAAAATCAATAAATAAGAAGAACCGGATGGGCCTCGCTCTGCTGTACAGTTGGGGGTGGAGTGCACCTCGTTTATAGGATAGGTCATTATTACGATAGATTTGTTAAATTTGAATGCAAACATGTAATGATAGGTATCATTGTATACGAATAACAATCCTGAATGGAGTTAATATGTTGGTCTAAAATGGGTATATAATAATGTAGTAGTTTATATTTAAATTGAAATATAATGCATTAGTATGCAATTTCGTAAAAATTTATATTTCAAAGAGTCATGTAATTTTTTCTTTTAAGTCTGGTAGAATTTTTTTTATATATTTTTGAAGGTAAGCTTATGGACAACCTAGTGTTAAAATTTTGAATCTTAAGTATAAACAGAAAAAATTTTATGAATTTTCAACTACAAAATAACTTGC